>SZWC01014663.1:44808-58702 GCA_023375785.1 Penium margaritaceum
AGTCGAGAATGTATTACGAGGGTGTATCGTGTAGTGCATCTTGGAGGGTGGCGGTTTCAATACATAAGTGTATAAATACGCTTGTGAAAAACATTTGCTGATTTATTGTACACTACTTCATACACCCATCCAATACACTCACATTGACCAGAGGAGGGGCGTGATTGTGAAAAACACAAGTGTACATATTTCCCGGTATCCATGATACACTCCCTAGATAGGTTATGAAGTGTATAAAAGTGGGGTGATTAACCATAACTCCCCCAGGGGAATCACCACGCAACTCCACATCTGTCTGAAAACCAGTACGAAGAGACATGTCCAGAACACTCTCACCTCCCTTCTCACGAAGACGGAGGAGATCGGTGAGTGTCTTCCCAAGCTAGTTTTCAGCAGCATGGTGGTCGTCTCAAAGACCACCATTGAAGTAGTTGGCACATTGGCGATCACCATTGTGGAGCCACATAAGAGATGCAGAGAAGGAAGATGGAGGTGCATAGTATACAGGTTTGCTGGGTAAAGGAAGCCCGCCACGACCAGCAGATCCCAACTGAAGAGGGGCAAGATGGTGAAATTGGTGTGAAACTAGCGGAGGAGCCTACGAAAGACGAGGGCTGAGAGAACATAGGGAGAGGGATGGAGGAGGCACTATTGGAAAGGCCAATGGCAGTGGTGATCTGTGCCCAGCGTGCGTGCATGGATGCGGCCAGGCATGCATCATCAGGATCAGTCCAGATCCCCAGCCAAGCTTGCCAGCACTGCGCCTGCACCCTGCACCAAGCGTGGCATGAGCACCACCAATGGAATAGGAGAAGCTAGTGACAGCAAAGGAGGAGGATTATGAGGAAGGGAGAGCAATGGAAAAAATAGCAAGGGCTGAGCTGTGAATGCATTTGTTTCGCAGGTTGTTCCACCAGTCAGTGGGACAAGCAGCTGTGAACTCGTACAGTGTTCCAACACCGGGAGGAATGGTAGAAACAACAATTTCAATGGAAAAAAAAAATAAGAAGAACACCAGGAACATGAAGAAAGAGATAGGAAAGTTCAGGAATGAAACCTGTGAAAATGGATACAAAAATAGAGAGTTGCCAGGGGGCTGCCTTACTGAGGTCACGGAGCAGCTGCACACTGCAAGCCCAGTACTTATCCGCTGTCTCATCCACATACGTGTGAAGCTCATAGAAAGGAAACATTAGGGAACTTTGAGTAGCATGGCCAGGGACAGTGGTGCGACGGCAAATGAGTTCGTAGGAACCGACAGAAATTTCCGATCTGTTGCGAGAAATGCAACATTGAAAGACCCAATCTCACTTGTGATTTTGTCTATCCCACCACTGATGAGGACACGAGTTGCGTGGGCATATGAAGCGAGATCAACAATTAAGGGGATGGCAGCACAAGGGTCAGGTGCAAAAAAGAAGCACCATGCTCACCCTGGGCCTACGCACTGAAACGAAATCCCCAGGATGAGGTCAGCTTGGTGGTGAAGTGCGGGGCAAATGTCTCAAAGCTGCGCAAGCGTGTGAGGGGCAAGATTTCTTCAGCAAATGCAGTGGAAGCAATGGACTGAGTGTCAGCACCGGTTGATTGCATGCCTGCAGTAGTGGAGCCAGCATGTGAGGGGTCAATATGCTGAGTGGAGGAAAGGCCACTATTAGTCAAGGTGCAAGCGGCAACGGCAGCAGTCACAGCAGGGACACGCTCAGCAATGTGTGTCATGACAAGCTCAGCAACGATGTTGGCCAGATTCACCTTTTCAACATCAGCATTTTTTTGGCGGCTTTCAGTACCCTCGAGGGAGAGACTTGTCTGCATTACCTGTTCTTGAAGCTCAGCAAGAGCTGTTTCATGATCAGGTAGGATGAATAATCACCAGAGAAGAAGTTTTGGCAGCATTTACTTTGCCCCAGTGGGCGTAGGAAAAAATGTACTGCGGAACTGAATGGAAATCACGGCACCAGGCAGGGAGCCATCGAAGAGGAACAAAGGAGTGCAAGAGGAGTGCTCACAACATGGGGGACATGGGAACATGAAAAACAGCGGTGGCAGCACAGAAGCAGCAGAGGTTGCAGTGACAGATATCCCAGATGCAACAGAGACTATGAGACAGAAGAAGCAAGTGAGAGCAGTCGTGAAGACGGCTGCCACTGCTGCACAAGCTGAGACAAAGGTGTAAACCCGAGCAGCAGTGGGAGAAGTAGAGGCCGAGTCAAAGACGATGGTGGGGAGAGTGTTAGGCTTGATGGAATGGACATAAAACGCGAACGATGTGGCAGCTGATGCAACGGAAGCAGCGACAATATGTGCTGTTGCTGAGAGTTGGGTAGCTATGTTAACGATAGCTCTTGCCAAAGGGCTGTAGGTGGAGGCTGCAAGTATGACCACTGGTAGTGGTAGCAGGCACACAAGAGATACGTGCGGTAGCAGCAAAGGTGGCGCCAGCAGCAACGGTTCTGTCAAGAATTTCAAAAGAAAGACTGACGCCCTCTGCTGAATTGTAGTCTCTTCCATCACTGGGTTGGCCAATGCCGTGCCTGCAAAGAATGCAGGTTTCTGGTGCTGCTGAGGTTGTGGCACTGAATTTTGTTGCAATGGCTGCTACTACTGCTGCTGCGAGTATGACTACAGCTGCGACTGATCAATAGTTTGTTGTGAGGGTGGTAAAACACCAGCTGGAGGCACAAAGGAAGGGTTAGAGAGTGGTCTTACTGAAGGTCCGTCCATTGGTGTTAACGTGAGGATGTTGTCAAAGCCACAAACAGGGATATCGTTGGCTCTGTGCACTTTTTTTTCGATCTCGTGCTAATCATCCTCGTACTCAGTTGCAACCTCGTTGGAGTCGCGTACACTTGGAATACATGAGAATTATGCACACCTCTTCTCCTGCAGTTGAGATGTAGGATTTTGTTCTCATAACGTGCAACGTATGCTCTATCCACTACTGCCTCTTCCTCATCCAAAGGTCAGTAGATTGGTGGGGACTCCAAAGGTGATGTCAGGGTAGGGAAGGCAGTGGTGAAGCCACAACGGCTCCTGTAGATGGAGTGGAAGTGAAATGTCAGTGGTTAGGGTTGTAGCTGCCGTCGTGAGAGTGGCTGATGCATGTATGGATACAGCTACAGTCCTTGTTCCTGCAGTGGTGGCCAAAGAAAAGAAGACTGTGGTGATGGCAGTGGGCAAGAGGCCGCCGAAGGCAGCCTCTTGCCCCTGGCTTCAAGGAGGCCATAGAAGGCGGCTGCGGCGGAGAAGGTGGCTGGTGGTGAGGCTGCAGTTTTGTCTATGGCTATGGTGACGGCTGTAGTTATGGCTGCAATTAATGGCAATTGATGTCGGAAGCATTGCTATGACTGCACTAATGGCAATGGAGAATGTCTTCATGTCAGCAGCTGTAGGCGCTGCTGTGGAGAATAATGTCATAGCAATGGCTCCGGACATTGCTGTGGGTGTGGAAGTGGCAGTAGAACTCCGCACACAAGAGGCGCTGCTGTAGATGGAGAGGTAGTGAATCATGGGGATCCAAAGAATGGCAAAAGCCTGGTGAGGTGGAGGTTGGCGCGTGGAAAAGAGGACCCACCAAATTCCAATGAATGGCCGACCCTCCCCTTTCCCTGCTCCATGTCACCACAGGCTACGTGGTGGTGTTGAGCAGAGCGGAAAGGGCAAAAGTTCCCAGTGTGCAATTTGTGCTGTTGTATAAGGCAGCATAGAAGCACATGCGGTCATTAAGTTGCTTTTGGTGAGTAGTGCGCATGCCATGGTGTGTCTGTCGCCAAGAGTGGTGGCAAATTGGGTTCCAAGGATCAGTGCCTCACCGTGCAAGAGAGCGGCAAGGGAAGGGCGAAAATTTTCTATCTCAATGCTCTGATACCATTAGTTAGTAGAGTGACGAGGGAGATTGGATGGGAGTGTGAGAGCAAGAGCGACATTGTGGATACGGTTGATGCTCATAAACTCAGAACAAGAAGTGGTAAGGAGTGGTCGTGTGGAGCTTGACTTGAGCACAGTGAGCGAGCTCCATCTCAAGCACGACACTCGAGGTGTCATCGCATCCATCCCTAGGGTGGATCCAGTCCTTTCAGAATTCTTGAGTGCAGGAGCCGCACTGCGGCTGCTTCCACAAAAAGTCAATAGCATGAACCCAGTAAGATCAGCACCCGGTACCTAGCACATCTACCACAAAACAGACATGCATTCAAGTATTCATCTACACTCTTCTAAAGAGTATGTTGGGATGTCACTCTGTTATGAGCAATGAAACCAAGTATGAAGGGCAAGAGAATCATGAGAATACTTGGTCGGCACAAAGGTAGAAGTCCATGGCTACGTGACTAGCAGAGGCATCAACAACTGAGCTGAGACTAAGCACATCATGCATGACAAATCTTCTGCCTCTTGTGGCCTCTCCAGAAGTATTGCATGTAGGTAACTAAGGTTCCTGTGATAAGCAAGCAAGAAAGCCAGAGAGTGGAGAGGCATGACATCATGGATTGGGGCAGGCTTAACTTAACGTAGTAGCTTGAGAAATTTAACAAGTGTGTGAGTAAGGAGCGAGTGAAGTGATAAGTTGACCGGGCCACCCATGCGAGGCTATCGATGTGGGGCCCGGACGCTACCCAGGGATTGAACCTGAACCCTGTGCAAGCGAGCTCCAGGCAGCTTCTCACATGCCGGTATAAGCAGGACGTATGGTCACAAGGGATTGGCAACCTGGCTCACTAAGCTAAAGCATGTACTATCAGAGAAACTCAAACCACATCGACCATGTGCATTGTGGTGCATGTGCTCCTCCAAATGTGTGCCCCATACTAGAACGTAGAAGGGTAAAACACCCCTGCAATCAGACTCTCCTTAAATCTTATGTTGGTGTTGTGGCCACCATGTGACAGATTGATGGATTCACCACCGCTGTACGCTCCATGATGCGTCATAGTGTTGCAACCAAGAGCTAAAATCTAGACCAATCACTTGTAGTGATGATGTGTGTGTATGAGTAGATTCAAGAGGTCACTTGCATGTGTTGCACCCATAACCATCACACCCCCATGATCCACAGACAAACATTCCACACACACATCAGGACAGATTCAAGTCACAAATTGACATGAATCACAAGACTCACATCAACCAGGGGCATCACGAGAGTGCAGCGGACCAACAACATGCATAGCCGCTTTGAACATGCCACTGCCGCAGCTGACGAGTGTCAACCCAAACAACTTGAACCTCTCAAGGAGCAATGTGCTTACGTACAAAACAACGCTCAATATTGATATGCTTGGTGTTGGAGTGATGCATACCATCGTGCTCGGCGATTGCCTTTGCACTTCAAATATCACACTGCATAGTGATGTAATGGTTGGGAACACGCAACTGTTGCAACAGGCGAGAAAACCAAACACTTTCACACGTACAGGCACCAAGCACCACATACTTTACCTCACTGGAACTCCGGAAAACACACCCCTTTTTCCCACTCTTCCAAGAGATAGCAGTCCCACCGACGAGGAAGTTGTAACAGGTGTGGCTATGAGCATCAATATCGTATATCCAATCACTGTCTATGTATCCATCAACCACCACAGAGGGCTGAGCATGATAGCACAGCCCCACATGTGTAGTAGACAGTGTGTAATGGACAATACGTTATGCGGCCTCCATGTGTTTCTGACGAGGCTGTTTGGAGAACTGGGCCTAGAAGTTGATTGCAAAGGCGATGTCTGCCCCAGTGGTGGTGGCAAGAAACATGAGGGAGCTGGCCACACTGAGGAAGTCAGTGATATCAACAATCTCCTCCAGTTATGCTGAGTCAAGAATGTAGTGGGCATTGTCTTGCTTGAGTCATGTGTGGATGTAGTGCGAGTGTCGGCCAGCAAGGAGGTACATCACTCCCTCAGGGTGCGGATGTATGCAAACTGGTGAACATGCAAGGTGCGGCGATAATGGTCACGCTCAAGCTCCATGCCAAGGTTTACTCGTGTAGGACCCAGGTCCTTCATCTTGTATGTGGATTGTAGAAGGTTCTTCACAGACTGGACAGCTGCAAGACTAGGAGAGGCAATTAGCAGGTTATCGATGTAGACAAGGATGGCCACAAATGGCTTTGTGGGGGCATTCAAGAAGAGTACTAGGTCCACCGTGCTTTGTCTGTAACCGCCTCTCTCAGGAGTGGATGAGATATCCATGTTCCAACAATGCAGTGACTGCTTCAGCCCATAAAGGGCCTTCCACAGTCTTCAGACCTTGTTTGTGCCATCGGTGCATCCTCTTGGCTGGACCATGTAGATCTCTTTGTCAAGCTGATCATGCAGGAGAGTGTTCTTGACTTCCATATGTTCCACTTCCCAGTCATGTTGGCCGACAAGGCTCAGGAGTGCTCGGGCGGTGGTGTATTGCCCGACCGGGGTGAAGGTCTCATCCAAATCAATCCTAGGAATCTGAGAAAAGCCCTTGGCCGTGAGGCGAGCCTTGTACCGGTCAAATTTTCCATCAGGGTTCAGCTTTCACCGCAGGAGCTAGCGACCACAGATTGCCTTCTGGCCTGCAGGGAGATCAACAAGCTCAAAGGCACAATGCTCTTGGAGGGTGTCCAATTCCTCTCACATGGCCTTCTTCTGGAGGTCAGCATCAGCTGCCTCGCGAGCCTGCCAAATACTGGTGGGCACAGAGGGAAGGGTAGGAAGGTTGGAGGCTGCGAAGCATGCGGCAACATAGCCAGCAACAGAGGACTCAAGGGTATTGTGAAACTCTTGAGCCACAAGAGCATTTCCGAATACTGAGTTAGGATGAGCAACAATGACAGCAAGAAGAAGTGCATCAAGGCCAGTAGATGAAAAAAAATGGTCGGGCACTTGAGGACGATGTACTAGAGCGCATGATCCACTAATGTGACTGAGATTCCTGTGAGTGATTGAAAGGATCAAGGTCAGTGGGTACGACAGATGGTCGAGTGGTGGAGGACGATGCACTAGAGCGTGAGCGCCGTTTAGAGGGTTGAAAGGCCTGGGAGGAGGAGTGCTAAGGGAGAGCACAAAGTCTCACTCTACGTGTTCATGGCTCAGGTCCGGGAGGAGGAACCTGTGGTGTAGGCTGAGTGGTGTCAACAACAGGAGGCATCTGTAGTACAGGCTCAGTGGATGAGCTGGAAGTGGAGTGTACAGGGGATAGTGTGTGGACACCAGAGGGTGCCAACTGAAAGGACACAGGGGATGCACGGGATAACGAGGACTCCGAGGAGGAGCTGATCGGTGAGTCAGATGAAGAGGACAGGTAGTCACTGTCCATTGCAAAGATGAACACGGACAAAACAGGTGCCATGTCCGCAGAACAGGAGGATGACGCCTCGAGACCGGAGGATGGAACAGATACACCATCCCAAGCTAATGAAGAGAGGAGAGAGAGGAGGGCGGCAGGACACTGGACAGGTCATGAGAAACAAAAGTCTCGAAGAAGAGGGTGTCACGAGACTCAGTGATATGAGATCAGTCAGCATCGCAGAACCGCCAGGCCTTGGACATGGCCGAGACGCCAAGGAAGGTACAGAGGCGGACATGCAGGCCTAAGGTTGCCGTTTCGAAGGCAGCCAGACTGCGGCGATACTATCCCAGACTCAGGCAAGATGCGGAAACTGTACGAAAGGGGCTGATGTGACAAGGGAGAGGACAATGTGGGACACGATTGCAAACCCAGGTCACGTAGGACATGGCCTCAAAAGAAAACAGAGAGGGAAGGGAGGACTCGCTTAGAAGAGTATGGACACCATCATCAAATGTATGGTTCTAGCGTTCAGATACGCCATTTTGTTGGGGTGTGCAAGGATTGGACGACTCCATACACACCCCGCGAGAGGACAAGAAGTGTTTCATGGGTTCCATGAACTCCCCGCCACAGTCACAGTGAAAGACCTTCAGGAAACGACCACAGGCCAGCTTGGCCTGGGACAGCCATGATTCAAGGGTGGAACATACGTCACTCTTATGGCAAAGGGGAAATACCTAGCGCATGCGGGAGAATTCATCTATGAGATAGAGGACGTAGCGGCCAACCTCCCCCAATGCATCATGGGCAAGAGGTCCCATGACGTCATTGTGCAAGAGATAAAGAGGGTAGGACATGCGGGATTCAGAGGTGGACAATGATGCATTTCTCCCTGAGCTTAGCCATGGCAGTCAACAGAGCAAGGGGCAGGGAACATGGTGGCATCAAGGCCATGAGCTGGATTGGCACCTAGCAAACTGTCAATGGTAGCAGTGTGAATGTGACAGAGGTGGCGATGCAGCAGTTGTGCGTGTTCTGCGGAGAGGGATCTTGTGACATGAACAAGAGTTGTGGTAGTTTTATGAGGCGTAAACGATGACACGCAATGCAAACAATCACAACGATTGTCACGTAGAAGAGCACGGCTAGTGGTGCAGTACAACACAAATGCAACTCCGTGGCTGGAGGAGAAGTCCATGCCTTGGTCATTGATTGTCGTAACAGAGAGGAGACTTGACTCAAGAGCTGGCACATATAGCATGTCAAGCAAGAAGAGCTCCCCCACAGGGCCAACAAAGAAAACAACATCAACACCTTGGACCGGCAAGAGCTGGCCAGAACCAGTGTGCACAAAGCGGAGAGAGCCAACGTGACCAAGGTAGACAAAGCACAAACAATGGGAGGTCATGTGGTGGGTTGCTCCTGAATCAAGGATCCAGAAGTCATCTGTCATGCAAACAGATGCTAGGATACGGCTGACAGTAGTGATGGTAGAGCATGGAAGGGGGTCTTGGCCACATGCAGCAAGGCAACGGGACAAACGATGGGACTGCCAATGCTAAATCCACGGGGTAATAACTGGAGGACATCAGTGAACATGACCCGATGATTGACTACGAAGACCGTCGTCAACAATAGACGCGAGTGTCCTCTCAGCCAACATACACACTCACCTTCCTGATCACGAAGGTGTCACTGGTGGACAGCGTGAGGGAGGCCTGATTCTAGGTGGCTCTTGCCATCAGGCGGATCAGGGATGATGATGACGCTTGAATAGGGGCACCGAGGGTGTAGGTGGACGCTGCCCAAGATGGAAGTGAGTAGGACCCGGAAGGAGGTCCGTAGTAGAGTGGGTCGCCAAACCCTGGAGGGAAATCCCAGGAGTAAGGAGATTGTGGTGGATCCACAGTGGTGTTGTAGGCAGCTGAAGATGTAGAGGACGACAAGGTGCAGCTGGATGATCCAGCAGTAGTGGGGGTACAAGAAACAGCACCACTACCATGAGAGGAGCGTGCCCAATCCGGATCATGGCTGATGCAAGGCGGGCATCATCAGGTGGTGTAGGAAACTTGGGGACCACCCCCTTGGGATGCGAGGGATGTAGTTGTTCTGATGGAGGTGGTGGAGTATGAGACAACAACTGAGGCAGATGAGGAGGGAAGTGCGGTGTTAGCTGCTGCACCTGTTGCGCAATGGATGTGCTTGTTCTATAGGGAGCTCCACCAATCAGTGAGGCGCTGGGAAATGAACTCCCAGAGAGCACCGATGTCTCGTGGTGCATTAGCAGGAACAAGAAAAGTGGCCAAGCGCTCAAGTTCAGAGGCTTTCACCTCCCGGAAGATGTCAGACAGTTCAAGGATGAGGCCATTGACGATGGAGAGAACAGCACAATGTTGTCCAGGCCAGGCCTTGTCCAGATCACACAGCAGGCGCAGACAACGAGCCCAATAGGCATGGGCAGTCTCATGAGCAAACATAGACAGCATGTTGAATTGGACAGTGAAGACGCCATGGGCTGCATGCCCAGTCAATTTCATGGGACGCTTCATGAGCACATCCGTGCCAATCAGGTCAGCAAATGTGCAGGGTGTAGTGTCTGCATTGCAGGATCCAATCTCGTCAGTGAGATCGTCGGGTCCGGCACAAATGAGAGCACGCACAGCACGGGCAGTATCAAGGTCAATGGGCAAAAAGGGAGGAGTGGTAGAGACATTGGACTCGTGGTAGTATTCCCAGAGCTCCTTGTCATGTGCCCAAGCACTGACGCGGACTTCCGAAGAATAGAAAGTGATATTGGAGGTGAAGTGTCGTGGAGTGGAATCAAAATCAGGTTTTCACTGCGCTGGTAATGTGAGTGCTTTGGCAGCGGCTGCGCTGGTAGCGGTTGCGACAGCGAGAGGGTCAAAGGAGGTAGAGCCAGCAATGATAGATGCTGAAGTGGATGAGGTGGAAAATGAGGCAGCAATTCCAGCAGCAGCGGAAGCAGAAGGGGTACCACACAATGTGGGCGGGAGGCAATTGAGAACCAAATCAACAATGTGATCTATTAATGTCTCCTGGTGAGCTTGTTCAACTCGCAGCTTTCCTTTCACAGTGCATTGTGCAATGAGTGCAACTTGCAGGGCATTGCGCTTGTGCTGCAGCTCAGCTTGCAATGGAACGTATTCCTCTTCGTCAACTGGCATGATGCCGGTGACATAAGCTTGCTGAGAAGAAATCAGCAGAGTTTCCCTTTGCCTAGTGGGCGTGAGATATGTGTGATGGGTGTGTCAATCTCTGCTGCAAGGCAACAAACCTAGATGCACAAATATGCTAATGCAGATGTAGTACAGAGAGTGCAGGGGTAAGAGAGGAAGCCAGGCTTACCAGGCCTGGCGTTGCAGTGGGAACAAAGGTGGGAGAGCAGCTCCTATTGATGACGTGAGGAATTGTGACATTGGTAGCCGTGGAGATGATGAGGCAAGCCACCCCTGTTAGCACGATAGCAGTGAGGGTGGAGACGGAAGCAACCGTTGCAACCAGCAGCTGGATGTAACGAGTCGACAAAGATGAAAAAGAGGGCAACACTGATGCCTATGCAATGGAGGCGTAGATGGAGGTCACCACACTAGAGAGTGTTACTGCACCGGCTACAGCTGCTGATACTCCTTCCTATTGCAGCTGTAACATGAGTAACGCCGTTGACAATAGTTGCGGCCAGAGGACCTTGATCAAATGTTGCTGCAATGTATATCTCAATGGCTCTGCCAGCAATTGTGCTGGCAGGTGTTTGTGCAGCATATGCAGTAGGAGCAAAAGTGAAAGTAATAGCAGCACTGGAAACAAGAGCAGCCTACAGTGCAGTCAAGATGTCAGATGAAAGGGTTGCATCCTATTCTGTGACGCATGTGGTTGAGTTGGTGCTAAAAGCTGCATAAAGTGGAGCAGATGCTCTAGGTGCCGTTGCTGCAGAAGCCGGTGCTGGTCCCTGAGGAACGGCACGTTGACGTTGTTGACGAGTCTTATGGGTAACAAGTGGGCTTACCCGTGATTCAAGAGGTTGGTGATCACGCGGTAGCCCTGTAGCTGGTGCGTCCTACGTTGTTAATGAGATTTCGGTGAAAGACTGATAGTAGGCCACGTACACTCTTACCTCCTCACGCTCATAGTGCTCGGCCAGATCGAAATCTTCACCAGGGTGATACCACGATCTGCTGCGACGTACTCTCGACCACACCTCAAGCTCCGCCCTCTCCTTGTAGTGGGCTAACCCTTTTTGAGAAGAAGTAAGTGCACTAGATGCCTGGCTGCCTTGCAAGGCAGCCGCACAGCAAATACATGGAGGTGAAACTTGTTACTGTTGTTGATCAGGCTACTATTGATGTGCTGAATGCAGCTGCCATTGCCAAAACCATGGCGGAGATCAGCTACACTATACGCTACTGCTGTGGTTTTAACCGCGACCGATGTTCATGAGATGCTTGCGTGGGATCACTCACCACGTGTATGTGACCCGACGAGGCCTCATGACTATGCGCGTGAAGGGATGTTTCCCTCGTGCTCTGATACCAGTAGGTAGCTAAGGTTGGTGTGATAAGCAAGCACGCAAGCCAAAGAGTGGAGAGGCACGACATCATGGATCGGGGCAAGCTCACTTTCACGCAGTAGCAAGATAAAAAAACAAGTGTGTGAGTAACAAACAAGCGAAGTGATAGGGGCCACTTGACCCGGCCACCCATGCAAGGCTCTCGACATGGGGCCCGGATTCCACCCAGGGATCGAACCTGACCTTGGAGGGAGCAAGCTCCAGGCACCTTCTCACACGCCGGAATAAGCCAAACGTATTGTCCTGAGGGATTAGCAACTTGGCTCACTAAGCTAAATCATGCACCATGAGAGAAACTCAAACCACATCGACCATGTGTGTATAGGGTACATGTGCTCCTTTGAATGTGTGCCCCATACTAGAACGTAGAAGTGTTAAGTACCACTGCAATCAAGCTCTCCATAAATCTGATTCTGGTCATGTGGCCACCACGTGACGGCTTGATGGTGTCGCCACCACTGTGCGCTCCATGATCCATCATAATATTGTACCCGAGAGCTCTAATCCAGGTCAATCACCAGCAGTGATGATGTGTGTGTGAGAAGAGTCAATAGGTCACTTGCTTTTGGTTTGTATAGCTTCCAACTGTCACGATTGACACCGATGGATTACCCATATATCCCATGTTGCTAATATAGGGTAGAGGAGAGCATGACAACTTGACGGGCCTCCGGATTGTCCTGAGACTTCTCCGGCACCTACAGCAGCGCCGGTGAGATGCGGTCGATGCGTTCCGACAGCCCTGTTGACTTGTCGGGAGCTAGGAGAGTTTTCTCAGCGGGTTGAGACTCGCACACCCGCTGGACTGTACCGGTGCGACTAGGAGACCCGATGATTGTAGTAGTGCTTCTGATGTTCAAAAAGTGGTTTATGATGTCTGGACGCTGATTTTGAGTGTTTCTAATATTGCTCGTATTTTCTCGGTGGTCGAGATTCGGGCACTCAGAGACCTATTCCAGTGCCTGGAGGAGACCACCTTTGTTGTTCATATACACTGTGCTCACCTCGCTGATTCATTTTGGCTCATCAAAGATGACAGGGCCCAGTGCGGCTAGATGCCTGCGCCCCTACATACACACGCTAGGGGCTCATTTGTAAACTCCTTCTTGTTCTTTCATATTATGCATTCCAAACTTAGCCGAATTCTTCACGTTTTGCAGTGCACTCACACTCAGAGATCATGTTTGTGCATGCATGGGCCTGCATGCGCTAGTTAATTCTAACTTGGCATCAGAGCACAAGGGGACATGTGAGCAACAAAAGCAGCAAAATCAGTAGCAATGGACGGAACGCAGAAAGAACGCACCACGTGGCGCTACATAGGCAGCAACGTGAGGGAGCGCGAAGTGACTGCACATGAATGCCACCGGGTTGGTGAGCTGTACACAGTAGCATTAGAGGCTAAAAAAACATCAGCATTAGTAGCACCAGCAGATGTAGCAGTAGTAGTAGTAGTAGCGGCAGCTGTTGTACCGCGTAGCAGGAGAAGTGGCGACAAAGTAGCTGCTCACAGCAAGAGCAGGAGTGGTGGCAGCTGCAACAGCAGCGGCAAGCGGTAGCATCTACAGCAACTACTATACCGCGTCGCAACAGTAGTGGCGGTAGCAGCATTAGAACACAACAACAACAACAGCGGCAAAAGCAAGCAACAACAACAACATCAACGCACAACAGCAAGCAGCAATAGCGGCGGCAACGCACAGCAACAACAACGATGGTGGCACACAATAGCAGTAGCAACGGCAACACTAACCAACATCAGCAGGTGATGTGCATAGTAGTAGCAGCACTAACTGCAGTAATAGCGGAAACAATAGTAGCAGCAACAATCGCAGCAACTGCACCCGCCGCCGCAGCTACTACTACCAAAGGGGCCTCGTAGCCCTCCTCTAAGGGCTCCTCCCCTCCCCACTCAGAGAGGCCCCCTCGAGCCCCCACAGAGGGGCCCCTTGGAGGGGGCCTGTTGGCCCTGTTGATTCCGTCGGCCTCATCGGCCCCGTCGGCCGACCGACGGAGGGGCGGGCTCAGGGTGGCGGACAACCCCCCCCCCCCCCC
>SZWC01014663.1:60403-73585 GCA_023375785.1 Penium margaritaceum
TGTATGGTTGACTAGTGCAGATTGTGGTTTGGCATGCGCTGTCGGTCTGTGGCTTTGTTCAATTGTTCTGGCATTGAAGGATGTTTCAGTGAGGGGGAGTGTTAGTTTGTGTGGCTTCCACCCGTCATGATCGATGCAAATGGATCACCCATTTACCCCACATTGGTGGTACAGGGAAGAGGAGAGTGTGACGACATGACGAGCCTCTAGAGTATCCTGAGACTTCTCGAGTACCTACGACAGCACCTGCGAGACGCCGTCGATGCATTTCAAAAGCCTTGTTGACTTGTCGAGAGCTAGGAGGGTTTCCTCGGTGGGTTAAGACCCGCGCACCCCCTATACTTCACTTGTGTAACGAGGAGACCCGATGACTGTAGTAATGCTCCCGATGTTTGGAAAGTTATCTGTGATGTCTCGACGCTGATTTCGAGTGTTTCTAGCAGTGCTCGTATTTTTTCGGTGGTCGAGACCAGGGCACTCGGAGAGCTATTCCGGTGCCTCAAGGAGACCACCTTTGTTGTTCACGTGGTGTATGCAGTGTACTCTCCCTGCTGACTCATTTTGGTTCAGCGGGGGTGACGGGGCCGGGTGCGGCTAGCTGTTGGCGCCCCTACATAAGCCTGCTATGGGCTCATTTGTGAACTTCTCCTTGTTCTTTCATATTAGACATTCCAGACTTAGCCAAATTCTTGTCATTTTGAAATGCACTCACACTCAGAGCTCATGTTCGTGTTTGCATAGGCCTACATGCCCTAATTAATTCTAACTCTTGCCTGTGTTACACCCACAACCAGCATTGCAGCCATGTTCATTTACTCTCCTTCTGAGTTGCGTGTGTGGGAACCACTGGACATTGATAAAGGCAGTAGGAGGTCAACGGTGTGTGCACCAAACCAACAATCACTTGGTGTTTGCACTAGTCTAGCGAATATGTTTATGCTTTTGCTGAGAGGGGAGGCGTAGGTATGCTATTTTCTTCCTCATTGTGTTTACACACAAACTTCTAGACTTTGAAGTTTTGGTTTCTGTGGCTTCTACCCGTCACAACCAACGTCGGTGGATCACCCATACATCCCATGTTGTGGTATAGGGTAGAGCAGAGCGTGACGACACGACCGGCCTTCGGGGTGTCTTGAGACTTCTTGAGCACCTTCCACAGAGTCGGCGAGATGCGGTTTATGCTTTTCGGCAGCCCTGTTGGCCTATCGGGAGCTAGGAGAGTTTTCTCCGTGGGTTGAGAACCGCTCACCCGGTGGACTATACCAGTGCGACGAGGAGACCCGGTGGCTGTAGTAGTGCTTCCGATGTTTGGAAAGTCGTGCGTGATGTCTGGACGTTGGTTCGAGATTTTCTTGCACTACTCGTATTTTCTCGGTGGTCGAGATCCGGGCATTAAGAGAGCTGTTTCGGTGCCTCGAGGAGACCACCGTTGATTGTTATCGTGGTGTGCGAAGTGTGTTCTCTCGCTGACTGATTTGGTTTTAGCGGAGGTGACGGGGCCAAGTGCGGCTAGCTGCCGGCACCCCTACATAAGCCCACTTGTGGCTCATTTGTGTTCCTCTCCTTGTTCTTTCATATTATGCGTTCCAGACTTAGCCAAATCTTTGCCGTCTTGCGGTGCACTCACACACAGAGCTCATGTTTGTGACTAATGCCCTAATGTATTTCTGACTTGGTATCAGAGCATGGGGAACGTGTAAGAAGCAGACGTAGTAGAAGTAACAACAGTGGGCGAAAAGTAGAGAGAGCGCGCCATGTGACGCCACGCCGGTAGCAGCATGAGAGAGCGCGATGTGATTGCATGTGCATGTGATCGCCACAGGAACGGTGAGTAGTGCGTAGCAGTACCTTCACTAGTGGCTGTGACAGTAGTAGAAATAGCAGCAGCAGACAAAGCAGTAGTAGCAGCAGTAGCTGCAGCTGCCGGCTGTGTAGCAGGAGTGACGATAGAGTAGCCATGCATAGCAACGATAGAAGCGGCAAAAGTAACAGCAGTAGCGATGGGTGGTAGCATTTGCAACAGCTCCGCTTGGGGCTGCAGCAGCAGCAACAGAGGGTGTTGTGTCGTGCAGCAGCAGTAGCGGCGGCAACAACAGCGGCTCACAATAGCAGCAGCAATGACATCAGGAGCAGCAAGCAGCAGCGGTAGCTATTGTACCCCGCAGTAGCAGTAGCGACAGCAGCAGTAGTGGCGGCGCACAATAGCAACAGGAACAGCAGCAGTGGCAGCAGCAAGCAACAGTGGTGATAGAAGCAATAGCCAAAAGTAGCAATAGCAGTAGCTACAGCAGTAGCGGAAGCTGTAGCAGCAGATGCGGCGGCAGCATCAAGCAGAAGCCATAGCTGCTGTGCACAGAAGCAGCAGCAGCAATAGCAGCGAAAGTAGCAAAAGCAGTAGCAACTACAGCAGCTGCATCCGCCGTTGCAGCTGCTACTGCAAGAGGGCCTCGCAGCCCTCCTTGGGATCCCCTTGGAGGGACCTCCTCGAGCCCCCACAGAGGGAACCCCTTGAAGGGGGGTTGTTGGCCTGCCGTGCCTCTCCTCTCAAGGGGGCCCTTAGAGGGCTCCGTCGAGTTCCATCCCAAGGACCCCTCGAAGGGTCCTCTCGGCCCCATCGGCCCCGTTGACCGACTGACGGAGGGGCCAACGGCAGAGAGGGGCGGACCCCGTCCTCCTCTGTCACTCGCTCAGCGATCGATCGAGCGAGCGAGCGAGTATTGCATGCAAGGGAGGACCAATCAAGCCGGACATCCCCCCCCCCTTTTCATATGCCCAACTTGGGACAATAAAAAATGGGAGGATGAGATAGTCAAATCTACGAAGGGGGTGCACCTGAGAGGGAGTGGTGACGGGAAAAAAAAAGTAAAAGAGAACAAAGAAATGGGAGTGAGGGCAAGAGAAAAAAATGATACAAAATGTGCGGGGCCATAGAATAGTCCGACATCTCACCAACACCTGCACTAGCAGTAACCACTGTAGTAATAACAGTTTTCGTAGCGACAGCAGAGGCGGTTGCAGTAGCGCTTGCAGTTTTGCCTTCCCAGCCGACAACGGATTGTATTGTCAGCTGTGATCTCCGTTTCAAGACGCGTCGCGGACCGGCATCTCTCTGGGGCCCGTGGATTGGTGTGTGCAGTTCACTATGTACGATCGACGGCAGATTCGAGTCTATGCATCACCGAGGGCTAGGTCGTCTACCTCTTCCACCACCAACCACACCTGTAGCTACCATCCCTTCTATTCTTGGAGAAGTCTTCGCTCCATTAATGGTAGTAGCATTAGTAGCCGCAGCTAGTCAGACTCCATTCTCTGGGCGTACGATGGTAGTGCAACTTGTCCCGACTGGTCACGTTTGCTCACCCCGACTTGGTGACCTCCGGGAGTGATATGACCTACTAGTCTCATTCTCTCCCACGGCTTGGTGTTTACCACCGAGAGTAGGTACCCTCGGCACCTATCCATTGTCCGGCGCACAAGATGAGTGCGCAGACATTTGAGCAGGCGCCTTGCGCGTTCGCCTGCTACTACTGTGGTGATGGTAAGGGTGCACACCAATTCTCGGGATCGAGGTTCTAGAACCGCAGTTCCAGTTCTAGAACCGGAATCACGATTCCGGTTCCGAGAATCTAGAACCGTCCGAGAATCGAGGTTCCACAACCCGGGTCCGGTGGGGGAGGGGGTGGGGTAGGGGGGGGACTGACAGTGACAACGAGTGAGTTAAATGAAATGCCTAAGTCCTGCTCGACTCCACTCGGTGGTGGAATCGAGCGGGTCTCACTTGTGTCGCACCAAGCTATGATTCAGGCTCGGAATCGAGCTTGAGTCATAGCTTGGGTACTATCGTTTGTGCTGCTGAATAGTGCGCTGCCGCGCACTATTCAGCAGCACAAATGCACGAACTTGTGCATTCGTGCTCCACGCCGCAGCCAAAATGCGTGCATGCGTTTGTGCGTTTGTGCGTTCGTGTCGGCAGCTGGATTGCGCAAACGCACAAATGCACGAACTTGTGCATTTGCACGCCCACAAATGACGGGGAGGGGGGAGGGAGGATGCTTTGCTAATGTTGGCATGCACTGACATGTCGTGCGCGCTCCTGCTACACCGCGAAGCATCGAGAGATATTCTCACCATCTCGCTGAAACATCGCACTGAAGAGGTCCGACCCGGACCCCCCGTTTTTTGTTTTACGGGGGCTTTCACAAGGAACCGTCAAAGAATCGCGATTCCCAAAAGAATCGCAATTCTGGAACCGGAATCGCGATTCCGGTTCTGAGGCTAGAACCGGAATCGAAATTCCGGTTCTTTTCTCAGAACCGCGATTCGGAACCGGTGTGCACCCTTAGGTGATGGACATCATGGTTGGCATCACTGCTAGACACGCCCTCGCGGCTGGCATCCACCTTAGCTTCAACCTCATCCGAGCATGCGTCCTCCACAACATGCAGATCTCCAAGTGTTGGTAGATCCCCTAGCTGAACCTCTGGCGACCATGTTCGCCAAGATCCACGATCTGAGGCAGATGGTGCAGCGGCTTTGTGACCTCGTCGTCACCAAGCGTGCTTCTACTACTAGTTCGTCGACAGCCTCCTAGATCTCATCTTCTTCATCCTCTCCTCATTTCTCATCTGATGGTGTCCCTTCAGCTCCACCTGCCGCCCGGTCACATGCTGCCACCATCCTCTTGATCTTCCATTCATCTGCAATTACGATGCCACCTCATGATGACATGTCTGCATGTACTCATTCCAATTGTGTGTCCCTGCAGCGTCAACCTCAACGTCCTACACGAAGTGCTTACGCCGGTTTTGATACATCATCCACCTCCTCGGCTTCCGTTGCTATACAAGTCAAGGGGGAGTGTGGTCGCCGCGCATTGCCTATTGTGACCGTAGCGACAGGGTCCGCACTCGCGCCGTGCCGTGGTGCCCGAGCGTAAGCTCGGGCAGATTCAGATGATACAGTGACAGCACATGACTTGGAGTCTCATCCCGACATGGCATTCATGAAAGGGACTTGGATTTCCTTGAGCTCCACTTCCACATCCGGGTTGGATCCACATCTTCTGTAGCAGCAGGTTACATCAAGAGCCGCGCAAGCACTGCGTCCCAAAGCGGTGCCAGACGCGGCTCCCGATGATGGTGGCCCGGCGGTGGCACAAGAGTCCCATATAGATCGGGATGTGTCTACCGGACTTTTGGGGGAGTGTGTGCAGCAGGCTCACACCAGTCCAACGGAGGTTGCAACGCTTGAGACATGCATGTCATTGGGGTCGACATCTATGGTGGGGCAGGAGCCAGATGTTTTGTAGTAGCATGTTGCATCACGAGGAGTGCAGGTCCCGCGTGCCTGGGCGGTGCCACTGGCGACTCCGATCGGTAGCATCCCGGCGGTGGCACAGGGGTATCGTGCGCATCGAGATGCCCCATACGGATATCCAGGGGCGTTGGCGCACGAGGCTCACACCAGCCAGACAGTGGTCGTACTGCATGAGCAGAGTCGGCCGGCTAGTCTTTTGGAGGTTGAGGCATTCATGAGAGCAGCAGATCTGAGAGATTTCATTGGGACATGTGCTGCAGCAGACAAAGCAGGCTCCACCATGTCATCTACGCTACCTGAGGACGAGCTTTAGCATGACGAGTCGCCCATGTTCCTAGAGTCTACGGGTTCTCGTATACACGACGGAGCAGCGACACACATTATGGAGTCCGATGGTGGTCCTCACTCCAAAATCGAGTAGGTGGCAACGATTTGTCTTCCCAGCGAGATGGTGCTTGAGCGCCAGTTGCGCTTGCTAGTCGTCTTGACAGACATTGTCGGACCGGAGTCCTGCACACCTGCGCCCACTACGCCATCATTCGAGGATAGTGGAGTAGATTCAACCGCGCGGATGGAGTCACCACTTCAGCAGGAGCTGAATTCTGCCCTCTCGTGTTCACCTGCTGGTGACACACAGCACATCGTCGCTAAGAGTGGTAGCATCTGCACAAACGACATTTCCACATGCTCCACGGACTCTAACGACTCCTCCTTCTCCTTTTCTTTTGGCATGTAACCAAATATTCCTCCTCATATGACAGACAGGAGTTGTGTGGATGTGACACTTGCACCTGTATCGGATGCTCGAGCGTCTCAGCACATTGCGAGTTCGGTTGACCCCGAGGAGGATGCAGTTGCACCGGTTCCATCGTCTTAAACAACAGAGATGCATATGGGGTTGTACTTGCGAGTTCTACAGTCTGCGTGTATAGCATCCACTGAGATAGTTTATCCTACGCAAGTCTCAAATGTGCCACCTCCACATGTCCGAGGCAGATTACACTGACCTTCATGAGCGTGTAGTGATGCTGCATCGGGAGGTGATGGCAGCGCGTGAGTGATTTTCAAAGCAGGGGAGCACTGGTACTATCGGCACGAGCTTTTCGCTTCTAGGATCTTGCACACCCATACTCAAGGAGGATCCTGTACCAGCTCCGAGTATGACATCCGATGGAAACACTACCATAACAGAGCTCAGTGTGCCTTTGGTTTCCGCCATCATCATTCCTGTCGACTCCGTCATCGCTCCCCCTTCTGCTGCTACCATCACGCACCTTCATCCACCCGATTTAGCTCCTCCATCGTCACCTTCGTCCATGAATGGCGGTCCGGTTCGTCGTTCCAGCCCTCCTTCTCTTGTGGCGGTGGACCCTTGTGCGTCAAGGTGCTCTATCCTGCCTCGGAGGCTAACTCTGTCACTTCATCCACGCCTGCGTGCCGCTCGTCCATTCCCTTTCCTCCGGCGTACACAGATGCATCGCGGTAGAGTAGAGAGAGGAGAGACTGTGAGTTGGGACCCTCGGCAATCATTCGAGGACTGATACACTCCAGGTGATGCGGGGGCGACGTGAGGAGTTGTAGCTGGACACACCACTTCGTCTTTGAGGGTGGTAGCAGTTTTGTACGTGACTTGGGGAGCTGTCTCTACGTGATGGAGTGGCCACATGATTTATCGCCCATGATCCGTATAGCTACGGTATCAGCATCTCCATCGAGGACTTCGCCGCCAGGTTTATCTGCCCAAGGGGAGTGTTTTGTGGGCCTCGACCTAACGCGCCGTCATGAGAGATGCATTGCGAGGGGTCCATGCTTTGCTATGAGCATACTATAGCAGCCGTCGTGTGGCTCATGCCACGTGCCTGCATGGCTGCAGGTGTATGGTAGCACTCTGTTGGCCAAGACCCGGACACTTGTCGGTTGTACCAGTGTTACAAGGAGACCATGTGATTGTGTGTCTTGGTGTGTGGCCATACACCGTGTGGCATGTGCATGCCAGCTGGTTTGCTCATAGTGGTCGAGACCTATACATGTGATGAGTTGCACCCGTGTTACGAGGAGACCCCGTATGATCCTATGTGTTGATTGATGATGCTATTGTGGTCGGCATACAGACACCTATTGAATTGCTTGTAGTGGTCGAGACCCGGGCTCTGGTACCCCCCGTGTGGCCAAGAGACCCTCTTGATGTCTGACATGTGCATGATGTGCATTACACTCGCTTGTGTGCGTGTGCATAACTCTTCTCATGGTTTAGACCCAGACAATTGGTATGATGAGCCAGTGTCGTGAGGAGACCTTAAATGGGCAGGAGATGTGTGTGTGTGGTTGACTTGTGTAGACCGTGGTTTTGCATACGTTGTTGTTTAGTACCTCGGCTTATTTGTGTGTTCTGGCTTTGACGCCCATGTTAGCCAGGGGGAATGTTGGTTTGTGTGGCTTCCATCCGTCACGACCGACACCAGTGGATTACCCATGTACTCCACATTGGTGGTATAGGGTAGAGCACAGCATGACGACACGACGGACCTCTGGAGTGTCTCGAGACTGCTACAGCACCTACGACGGCTCAGCGAGACACGGTCGATGCGTTCCGGCAGCCTTGTTGGCTTGTCGGGAGCCAGGAGAGTTTCTCGGTGGGTTGAGAGCCGTGCACCTGGTGGACCGTACCGGTGCGATGAGGAGACCCGGGGGTTATAGTAGTGCTTTTGATGTTTGAAAAGTCGTGCGTGATGTCTGGTTTCAAGATTTCTTAGCATTGCTCATAATTTCTTGGTGGTCAAGACCCGGGCACTCGGAGAGCTGTATCAGTGCCTCGAGGAGACCACCATTGATTGTTGTATTGGTGTAGGCAGTTTTTTCTCCCCGCTGACTCGATTGGGTTCAACGGGGGTGACGGGGCCCGGTGCGGCTACCTGCCAACGCCCCTACATAAGCCCACTGGGGGCTCATTTGTATTTCTCTCCTTGTTCTTTCATATTATGCGTTCCATACTTAACCAAATGCTTGTTGTCTTGCATTACGCTCACACACAGAGCTCATGTTCGTGTTTTTATGGGCTTGCATGCCCTAGTTTACTTCCAGCTTGAAGCACTTCTTCACCGTCTTCCCACCTTTCGTAGCAGTGACTGTCACGTAGTGTTCTTTTTAATGCACCCTTGCACAGAGAAAGTTGATAATGTTACTTCTCTAGCTACACACGTGCAAAGCCAAGCTTATTCTTCAATCGGCTAATGCTACTTCTCTCTCTTGTCGTCCAGCTTGAAGCTTGAGTCATTGCCTTGCCGACAACACCTCCTAATACTGTTGTGCTGGTTTAATGCCCGCAACTTCAATGTGTACCCACATACATTTCACAATGATGTAGAACAGGTCAGCATGCTTGTGTTGTTCACAGTTTTGTTGTTATTGTGGTTAGCTCCTGGTTGCTGATCTTGTTGGGGTACAGATGTTGGATGTTTCCGACAACAGTCACTCTCATATTTTGCCGCACGGTTAGGCAGAGAAGCTTCTAGGAACCTTCCTAACCACTTGCCGTGACACTAGGCGTCAGCGCTAGGTCAGCATGTGACAACGGTCACAAGTCAGAGGCAAAAACTGCAAGAGTCTGGGTAGGGACACACACAGAGTGTCAAGAAGCTCAAATCTGAGTATAATCGCAAAGAGAGATGACAACTGACGAGAACATAACATAAATACCTGCTGCGGCTCACAGCAAGTGACGCACCCGGAGTGTCAGTTTGTCCTAAACCTGGCCTAAAATCACTGTTTTGGCCATAAACCTGCGCACAGGTATCCGAACGCACCACCATCAGAGCCTAGAGATGCCGAACATCGAGCCGGACGCTACAACTGGTCACACGCACAAGTCCGGCATTGATCTGTGGACAGACAATGCAAAACATGCAAATCAGGCTCGAGGGCCAGTCCACCAAGAAAACTCTAGCGTCTATAAAAAATCCGGAAAAGACTCCGGCAAGCACCCGGGATGTCGTGGCAGCTGTCTGGCAGGTGCTAGAGCACAGAGCCACCACTCGTCGGTGCCATGGCGCCAGCTGCATCCGCATCGTGGATCATGTCATCATGCTCTTCAGTAACGCCGCTTCATACCACCAGTACTAGGTATGCGGATAATCACTGCCTCATCGCTCGTGACGGGTGGAAGCCACACAAACCAACACTCCCCCTAGCTGACACAACCGTCTCCGCAATGACAAGTGGGGCTACACTCACTGCCCGTCGTAAACACCAACCATAATACAAGGCCTCCTCGAGACAGTGGTGTAACTCACCAAGTGCCCGGGTCTCGACCGTGCAACACATAATCCACACACCCACGTGTCAAACATCACACAAGAGGTACAAAGCAACAAGGTCTCCTCATGACACTCGAAACATGTCTCCGGGGTCCGGGTCTCAATCACACCTGCTCGCATGCATGGAACATACATGCCACGTCGAGGCAATGGATCTCCACGTCACACCGGTACAAGTCACCAGGTGTATGAGTCCCGATCAGCATAACCTCAACCGGAGCATCGTGTCAGACACAAACTAACCACGATGTCCTCAGAAGGGTGTCAGGCCAAAGCCCACACACCTACACAGGCACACATGGCGGTGGGCTCCGCGATGCACGTAACACGCTACTTGGGGTCACTTTACAACAAGAGCTTAACCACCTCTCATTCACAAGACACTAGTACTTTCTCCTGAGACAAGCGTAAGATTGCATCGAGGACATCCTCTCTCATGCCCTTGCTCCACCACTCAGTTGTTTCTCCGAACTTTACATGAGGCAAGAATGATTCCACAAGACCAGAGCTTGCCCGCAAGGTGTCCCGAGATGAAGCATTTCAAGTGAAGTAATAGGATTAGGGCTGTCAAACATCCATGCTCCAGACAGTCACAGAACCAGGCCCTCTCTGATGATCGATATCGACGCAGCAAACACTTTCTTGGGTTGCATCTAAGGATGGCTCAAATAAAGCCCTCAAAAGATGACAAGAGACGACGGACTAGTTCCATGCTGAGGCCTGGTGGAGAAGGGGCAAAGTTCAGTCCAGCCATGAACAGAGAGAAATCCCTCTTGAAATGTAATGTCTTGTTTGGCCGTGCTCTTCACCGGCATCATCAACTGCTCCAGCACCTTGCAAGCCTTAGGTGGCATAGGCTCTATTGACCCAAGGCAGAACAAAACAAAAAGGGGGGTGGGGGGAGGGTGCCAAGTCTACGCCATGGCATCAACAACAGCCATGGCATAGCACTGGCGTCCTCCGCAGCCTTGAGCCATCCAAAGCGGGACACCGCTGCCACCCATCCACACCCCCACGCAACGATCAAAAGACTCGGCTACGTCATCAGTTGTCTCCGCCATTCTCTGCATGAGCGCCGCCGCCTCCGCCTTCCCTGTCCTCCCCATCGCCGTCGTCGTCGTCGTCTGGCGCCGTGTTCATGAGCCTCTGCCGCTTCCACTTGTACGCAGCCTCCAAGATCTTGAGGTTGGGTGCCGCACCCTGCTCCTCGGGGAAGATGTAGTCGTAGTACTCCTCGAACCTGCACCGGGAGATGGGGGGGGTGGGGGGGGGGGGGGCAAGCAAGCGAGCAGGCTGATCGAAGCAGCGCTGGCATCATGCACGTGACTTTCAATCAGTTCCCTAATGGGTGGTGCCAGGTCAAGCTAAGCTTCCTCTGTGAAGTCACGAGAAATACCAAGAGGTGTTAACAGAACATTCTCAACAGAGGTGCCCCGACCCAAGACACACACAAAGACACGACCAGGTACTTTTGCCTCATCATCCCCAGCCACCGCCTCACTCTCCACCCCATCTCATCACCCCTCTCCCTTCCCTCGGCCACGCACCCAGCAGGCGTGCCGTCGTCGGTGGTGATCGGGCGCTTGCGTTTGACGCGCTTGGGCATCCTGCGCTCGACGGCAGAGGCGTCGCCGGCCCTACCGGCCGCCCGCTCCATATCGCGCCATGCCTCCAGCAGCATCACGCGCTCCTCCTTCTGCTCGCCCGCGTTCGCGCGGAGGTGCTCGTAAGCGCGCTCGTACACCTCTGCCGTCGCACAACACAGAACCGGAAGTCAAAGCCGAAGCAGAAGCCGAAGCAGACGGAGAAGCAGAAGGAGAAGGTGAGGGAAAAAAAAAAAACAGCTCAGATGGTCAGCAACGGAGGAGTGAACGTCGTCATCAGGTTCTACGCTGCTGCGGGCGCTTGTGTGCCGTGCTCCTCCACGTCGTTGGCAAACCGTAGTGCAGAAGAGGCGACGAAAATCAGACGTCCTGCGCAGAGAGGCTATGCCACATTTGACCCAGTGTTGAACCAAAGGCGGTCGTACTCAAGTGTGCATGAAGCAGAGCACAGGATGAGGCAAAGCACAGGATGAGGCAAAGCACAGGATGAGGCAGAAAGAAACTGTAGGCCGGTGAAACGCTGGCAACGCTTGGGCAGTTCAACGTGTACACGTTTCGCTGGACACAGATGTTTCATCTGGCGTGCATCTACAGGAACTCTTGCGTGTGCGCTCATGACAACGCATGCCTCACGAGAACAAACGAGAGGGCAGTGAGGAGGAGGAGCAGGAGGAGGTGGAGGATGAGGAGGATGAGGAGGAGGAGGAGGAGGAGGANNNNCTCCCAATCCACCCAACCCACCCAAACCCCATACCTCTGGCACGGCCCACACGCTCGCCAGCCTGCGCGGCGACGGCACGGGGGTCGGGCTCCCTCTCCTCAGCCGCCGCTGCTGTCTCCTCGTCGGTGGGCACGGCGGCCTCAAACTGCGCGTAGCTGAGCCACACCTTCACGTGCTTGGTGCGCTCCAGCAGCCGCTCGTACAGCGCGCGCGTGCGCTCGTGCTCGCCCTCTCCCATCTCAAAGTCGATGTACGCCTGCACACCCGTTCCCCCCGCCCATGCGTGTGAGAGCAAATGTATGTGCCGGTGCATGCGGGCGTGAAAAGATGCGGGTGTGAAAAGATGTGGGTGTGAAAAGATGTGGGTGTGAAAAGATGTGGGTGTGAAAAGATGTGGGTGTGAAAAGATGTGGGTGTGAAAAGATGTGGGTGTGAAAAGATGTGGGTGTGAAAAGGTGTATGTGTGCGTTGCTGGCGAGGAGCATGGAGTGGTGGGGAGTACCTTGAGAGGCAACAGAATGTGTGGTGGTGGTGTGTGCGACTCAGGTGTTGGGTCTACGAGTGCTTGCATTCTTGACGCGCTTTGCAAAGCATCTTGAGAATTTAGACATAGTGCATGGCATGGGTACCCTACCGGCGCTATTTATCGGTGAAAACCTCCCCGGTTTTTGTGAAATGGTGCCCATTGCGACGTCTGGTCCGCAAAATAGTGTCCGCTCTGACTTTTTTTTTTCTCGTCGGTTCGACTCCCACAAGTGACGCGACTTTTAACTGTCGCGATCCGTGGGCTCGATCGCACGCGGAACGAAACGATCTTCCTGTCGGCCGAGATTTCTCGCAATCTCGCACCAGCGAGCACGCCACCGGGGTTGAACCGGTGAAGTCACAATGTTTAATTGTGTCACATGTGTCCAACAGTTGACAAAATAATGTCCAAAATGACTAGAACAAACTGAAATTTTCACCGTTAAATTGTGCCACATCCGACAGGTTTAAAAAATCGCCGTTAAATAGAGGCGGTAGGGTATCTGGGAGATGGCGGCGATGCCGCTCAAAATGGAGGTCACAGTCGCGGTGGCGGCTGCGATTGCAGTCGCGGTCACGGCCGTGGTCACGGTCACAAACATTGTACATCCAAGAGGTCCAAACCTCCCGAGATCTGCCTCCATCTCAGCCCCCACACCCCCCCCCCCCGCCTTCTCATTCCAGCAGCACACCTTCCACACGA
>SZWC01014664.1:16922-34625 GCA_023375785.1 Penium margaritaceum
AGTGACCACCCCAAAAGTGTCACTGCCCACACACCTTAGAAGCCAGGCCTAGGACTATATGTACCAGGCTCATTCCTCATTCTAATTACACAATCTGGCCTTAGATGCTCCTCACAGAGTTGTCCAACTAAGGAACAGTATAAAGAAGACACTGGTTGGTCTAAGCCCCAGGAGTTAGTCTTTGACTAGCACCTCGCGCGAAAGTGACCAAGTGTTAAGTGGACACAGTTGCTAGCAAGTGATTGCCTAGGAACTTCTCAGTGTGGAACCGTGATCCTGAGGGTGATATCTTCTCCTAGCTGAAATGCTAGGAGCGGACGGCAGGTGCTATTGTGTCGGCCCTGTTTTCTAGTCCGTTTGCCTCAGGCCGGTTGACAAGGTGGAGGAGGTAGAGGAGGAAGGGAGTGAGGCGGTGGCAGCGGCGACTGCGGCATGATAGATGCGCTTGTTCTGCAGTGCGCTCCACCAGCCTGTAAAACGTTGTGCAATAAACTCCCACAGGGCACCAATGCCAGGTGGAGCGTCAGCATGGACCGGCTCGGACACAAGATGCTCAAGCTCGGAGGCCTTCACCTCCTTGAAGATTTCGGACAGTTTGGGGATGAGGCCGTTGATAATGGAGAGAGCTGCCCGGGTTCTGCCTTGCCTATGTCATGTAGTAGACGGAGACTACGAGCCGAATAGGCATCCACAATCTCATCAACATGCATAGACAGTGTTTTGAACTGGACAGTGAGTGCAGTTTGTGCTACGTGGCCTGTGATAGTGGTGTGGTGCTTTATGAAAGCGTGAGCACCAATAGGTTCAGCAAGCGTGAGACATGTTGTGTCAGTGTTGTAGGACCCGATCTCATCAGTGAGATCATTGCGTCCAGCATGAATGAGAGCGTGGACAACACGTGCAGACTCAGCATTGGTTGGAACAAAAGGTGGGTTGGCTGAGGGATTGTGTTCATGGAAGTATTCCTAAAGTTGTTCACCTTGTGTCCATGCATTTAAGTGAACTTCCCAAGAAAAGAAGGTAAGGTTAGAGGTGAAATGAGGTGGTGCTGAGTCAAAGTCTGGTTTGCTATGCGTGAGCAATGTGAGTGCTTTAGCAGGAACTGCGCCTACAGTTGCAGCAACTGCGAGACAGTTGGAAGTGAGAGAGCGAGAGGCATTGGATGCCGATTTGTGTGAAGTGGAGAAGGCAGCAGCAATACCCACAGCAGTGGAAGCAAACGGTATGGAGCGCAATGTGGGCTGAAGGCGGTTGAGGTGTACACTGTGGTCAGCAAAGTTTCCTGGTCAGCCTGTTCATTTCGTAGTTTTTCTTCTACATAATGATGTGATGTGAGAGCTTCTTGGAGAGCAGCGCGCTCTCGCTGCAGCTCTGCCTACAATGCGGCATGCAAATCATCATCAACAGGCATTGTGAACAGGTGAAAACTCTGCCAGAGAAATTTCAGCGCAGTTTTTCCTACCCCAGTAGGCATGGGAATGTATGGTGGATGTGGTGCTCAAGGCAGTGCTGCAAGGCAACGGACCTGAATGTACAAACACGGCCATACAGAGAGAAAGGGGAGAGATAGGGGGCAGGGAGTCAAGGGTACCAAGCTCACTAGAGCTAGCGGCGCAAGGCAAACAGGGATGGAAGCACAGCTGCTGCTGATGCCGCAATGACTGCCATAGAAGAAGACATAGAGATAATGCGACAGGTGACCCCAGTAAGAGCTCCACCGGTGAAGGTGGAGGAGGCCGCAACTGTGGTGACAAGAATGCAAACGTGATGGCCTAATATCAATGACGAGGCTGTAGAGGATGCCTGAGTTGTAGAGGAATAGATGGAGACGACGTTACTGAAGAGAGCATTGGCTAGTTCAGCTACTTCTGCTAATACTGAGTCTGCTGTGGCGGTAACCTGTGTGGAAATGTTCACTGCGGCTCCTGCAAGATGAACCTGATTGACTTCAGCAGCCATGTAAGTGACAATGGCCCTACCAACAGCAGTGCTGGCAGGACCATGAGCAGCAAGTGTTGTGGCAGCAAAAGTAGAGGAGACAGCAATACTGGAGACAAGCGCAACTTCCAGAACAAAAAATATGTCGGAGGATCTAGAGAAGGCAGTCGTAGAACCCGATGCTGCTAGAGATGCAGCACGACGATGAGCGGAGGATCCACAGGCTGCTGCTGGTGCTGCTGGCGCTTCCCCGCAAGGGGCGACACGCTGACTCTGTTGACCCGTCCTATGGGCAACGGGACTTCTTACAGGTGATTGAGGAGGAATTTGGTCCCATGACGGTCCCGCCGTTGGCGCGTTCTGCACAGTTGGCAAGTCGTCCAAAGTGGATTGGCAGTAGGCAGCGTACTTGGCTGCATCTTCACAAGCATAGACAGCTGCGAGGTTTTAGTCCTCACTCTGGTAGTACCCTCGACTCTGGCGATGGCGGCAAGACCACATCTCGTGCTCCACCCTCTCGTCATAGTATGCGAGCTCCTTGTTGATGCGGTCACAATCACGTGCGGCCGACGGAGGTAGGCATCGGCTTTGTCCTATGCGGAGAAGCCAGGGTTGCGGTACCAGCTGCAAATGCGGCAACAGCTACTACTGCTAAGCAGTGACAGACCGAAGGCAAGAGTGCCTCAGTACCGCATTGCTGCAGAGCTGCAGTGATGCGTAGCTACAGAACTGCGGGGCTATGAAGCTCCAGATTTGCAAGACGTAGATTTGCGGAGCAGCAAAACTGCTGGGCTACAAATATGCAGAGCTGAAAAGCTGTAGAACAGTGGAGCTGCGGAGCTGCAGAGCAACGGAAATGCAGAGCTGTCAGGATGTAGAACAGTGGTGCTGTGGAGCTGTGGAGCTGCAGCACTGCAGAGTTGCAAAACACAGAGCTGCGGAGAGATGGAGCTGCAGAACAGAAGGATTGCAAAGCAGCCAAGCTATGGAGCTACTGAAATGCCAAACTGCGGACTGCAGATGTGCACAACTGAGGAGCTGTAGTAGGCCAAGGCTAGAGTGCCTCAAGGCCAAGTGAGGCGAAGCTCTGGAGCTACGGAGCTGCGGAGCTACGGAGCTGTGGAGCAGCAGAGCTGTGGAGCATTAGAGTTGCAGAGCAGTGGAAATGTGGAGCTGTAGACTACGGATATGTGGAACTGCGGAGTTGTAGTGGGCTGAGTTGTGAACGCGGAGCTATTGAGAGGCAAAGATTCGGAGAGGCGTAGCTGCAGAGCAGCAGAACTGCCGGGCAACCGAGCTGTGGAGCTGCTAAAATGAAGAACTACGGACTGTGAATCTGCAGAACTGAGGGGCTGCAGCAGGCTGAGGCTAGAGTGCCTTTGTGCCGCAATGAAGCGATGCCCTGGTGATTTGGAGCTGCAGAGTTGTGGTCCAGGAACATGGGAGACGTTGCAGCCACAAGAATTTTGCCTTGAATGTAGCTTTTTCTGCACCACAAGAGACTTGGGATTGATGGAGAAGAGGGGTTTATCCCTCCAACTCTCATACCAATAGGTAGTGACAACTATCGGCTTAAGCCACCTAGCATGCAAGAGAACACGCTAGAGCCATGGCGGTATCAACATCAAGGAGTTAGAATCCTTGTGCATGAAAGTAGTGACAGTCAACAACAAGAAGGGGAGTCACAAGCGACTGAGGTGATAGCATCCAATCGACCGGGCCACCCACGGGAATGGCTCGTCGTGGGGCCCGGCCGCCACCCGGGGTCAAACTGAACCGGTCGGTAGAATGATGTCATGGTTTTCTCACACTCCGGTTTAACCAAGAGTGTGGCCTTGTAGGATCAGCAACCCGGTGCTAAAAACCAACACCCCAATCAAGGCATGCATACTAACATAAAGATAACCACATCGACCACGAGCGTATGTGGATGCATGTCTCAGTCTATGTGATTTTCCAATGTTCGCTAAGCAAGTGGTAATCACACCATGTTGAAACCAGCACTTCTTCTCTCAGGGAAAATTGGACATGATGCTGCTTGCGCCAATCTTGCACCCGGCTGAGATGCCAAAGATGCATGGTCCACTGCATGGGCGCCTTGAGCTTCATGTCAGTTCAGTCACCTGCATTGATGGTGTGTGTATATGGGCAAAGTCAAGAGGTCACTTGCGTGTCTTCCAGTCACAACCATGAAATTGGGCATTAAAGGTGTGATGAGCCACCAAATAAACCAGAAACACTAACAAATATGTGGCCAATCAACATGGGCTCTCCTGAGGCACTAGCACAGACCACCGAGTGTCCAGGTCTCAACCACCTAGAAAATTCCATTAGCCATGCATGGGTGAACTAGGTGAGGGAATGGAGAAACCCCCAAAGCACCATTCAATATGAGAGGGTGCGTTGCACAAAATACAACAGAATAAACAGCACTTGAAAAGCTGGAGAGACGATGAAGATGCACTTGAAAACGTAGAAGTTAGAGTAAAGAAATAAAACAGAAAAGTACATGTATCTAGTGTCACCCACCAACACGCAACTAAGCGGGCAAGTCTAACCAACCGGTAAGAGAATAGAGTAACCCTCATGCAAGCTCCAAAATAACAGCAGCAGGGAACCCAACAGGCGTACAGACTCCTCGGTTGTCCGAATGACAAACCGAAAGAAGTGCCAGGTGCAGAAACAGAAACTCTATACAACTGGATCATGAACAAGTAAGAACAGCGCCATTGAGAAAAGGGATCCAGGGAGGTGGTCACCAAGAAAACTCTGGAGAGCACATGAGGGCGCGCTGGCTGGTGCTGATGTTGTCAAGCAGCTGTTGAGTGTCCCAACATACCCGCGAGCCATGGCAAAAAGTTCAAAGGTCAATGTGAATGACACACCAACACTCCTCCATGACCAACAGATGCCGTTCACCACGAGCGAGCAAGGGTCACATAACAATGGCAATGACAGCGCACAGCAAGGGGCATGAGACAAAGCCACACACGAACTGCGGACAAGGAAAGGAAGTAACAAGAGTGGGATAGGAATCCCGTAGGAGCATAAGTAGGGGGGAAGAAGCCCCACATAGCGCACCTCAAACTTGAACTTTCCGATGCACTTCGCTTTTTTGAGGAAGTTTGTATGCTCCTGCTGTGTGTTCAACGCCTACAACAAAGACATGCTTACGTACAAAGTGATTCTCAATGTAGATGTGCTTGGTGTGCATGTGAAACATGCCATCATGCTTTGCTATGTGGTGTGTGCTTGCATTATTGCAGCAGATGGTGATGCAGCGGATGGGCTGGCGCATCTGCTACATGAGGTGGCACAACCACATGCTTTCATAGACACCAGCCCCCAAAGTGGTATACTCAGCCTCAGTCGAGCTCCGCACTATGCAACACTCCTTGCCACTCTTTCATGAGACAGTTGTGCCTCTGACAAGGAAGATGTAGCCGGACCGGCTGTGCGCATCTCAATCATGGGCCTAATTGTTGTCAGTGTATCTGTCAACAACAATAGACGGGTGTGTGCAAGAGCTCATGCCCATGCGTGGGGTAGACACGACATACCGCACCACATGCAAAGTAGTCTTTAGATGGAGCTGACGTGGATGCTCTAAGAACTGCAACAAGAAGTTCACAACAAATGCAGCATATGTGCGTGTCGTGGTCCCCAGGAAAATCAGGGAGCCAATGACTCGGAGGTACGTCATGACATTGACAGTCTCCCCCAGATGATCTGGGTTTGCTGATGCAAGGCGCATCTACTCAGCGCACGTCATAGGCATGGACTCAGAGGGGACTATGGCCAAGAGGTCACCAAAGTACTCCCCTAGCGACCTAAGGTAACCAGCCTGATGCACATGTAGTGTGCAACCCTGGCAATCTCACTCAAGATCCATTCCAAGGAAGACACGAGCTGGACCAAGATCGTTCATTCTGTACACAGATTAGAGGAGATCCTTCACAGCCATGACAAAAGGACACTCCATAGACACCACCTCCTCCAAGACGAGAGAAGGGCGCAAGCGACAAGACAGACCAAGCAATGTCACACGAGAATGTGCTCTCAAAGAAGAGAGCATCGCGAGACTTGACAACCCGACTACGCTCAGAATCCCAAAAGCGCCAGACTTTGGACAGAAAGGAGACGCTAAAGAAAGGGAAAATACGGCCTCGAGGAGATAGCTTTCCATCACATTGATCCTCCGGGAGCCAAATTCAGGCGGTGCTAACCCCAGAAACAAGCAAGGCAAAAGGTCGGCGCTACGACCGTACCAACGCTCAAATGGCGTGACATGACAAGGACGAGGACTGTGGGAACAAGGTTCAAAACCCACGTCATATAAAACATTGCCTCGAAGGCAAACAGTGGAGGGAGGCCAGACTCGACAAGAAGGGTGCGAACACCGTTAGCAAGAGTGCAATTCCAGAATTCCGACACTCCGTTCTGTTGTGGTGTGTATGGAGCAGAGAGCTCTAGATGCACTCATTGATACTGGAGGAAGCGAGCTGTGGGACCCAAGAACTCCCCACCATGACTGAAGTGAAATGGAAACAGCTTCTGCTGGCAAGCACACTCAGCCTCGACAAGCCAAGACTCGATCGTGGGCCCAACACCGCTTTTCCGGCGAAGGACAAAGATCCAGCAAAATTGTGAGAAGTCATCCATGAGACGCAAGACGTACCGACTGAAACCTCCCAGAAATTCATCAGGTATAGGGTCCACGATGTCCGCATGGACAAGTGCAAGAGGTTGTGGCTTGCAACTTGCCTTGTGTGTAATGAAGGAAGTTAGTAGTAGAAGGCATGAGGAACGTGCGAGGGTCAAGACCAACTGCAGGCCGATGACGTAGGTTGCTATGGATGGCGGCAATATGCACGTGAAACAAGTGGCGATGGAGCAAACGTGTGTGCGCAGGGGAATGCAAGGGAGCAACATGCACGTGCGCTGCTGTAATGGTGGCGGGCAACGATAAAAACAAGGGCACACGATACAGTTTTTCATAACGTAGACCGCGAAGGGCAGGATGGCCAGACGACTTCAGTGACACAGTGTCAACGCCACAAGATGAAACATAGTCCATTTCCTCATCATCCAAGGCAGTGACAGACAGCAAGCTGACTTCAAGCAAAGGGACAAAGAACGCCCTGAACTGGAAGCATCTTGTCAAAGCCGTTGCAGACAAAGCATACGTCACCGACAGGCCCCAACGTGAAAAATGCCGCAAGAGACGAAGTCATGTGACAAGTGGCTCCGACATCGATGGTCCAAAAGCCACTCAACACACAAGACGGAGCGGACACATGAAACTGCGCGACACTGCAAACAAGTGCAGGAAAGCACTCCACACGACCAGAAGTCACAATAAGAAGATGCGACATGGTGAATGATTGACAATGCTCAATCCACTCCACACGCGACCCAGCCACACCACTTGACGCACCTCGAAGGGCTCCATCCGACGAACAACGGTGGCCCCCAGACTCGACGGTCAAACTCACAATGGAGGGAACAGCCGGAGGCCGAAAAAGGGAAGGGAATGTGGAGGCTGGAGCGGCTGGACCATGCTACACCCCGTGACCTGATTGAGTCGGTAGAGGAGAGAAAGATAGAGCTGCTGGCTAGAGCCACAACGGAGGGGTGTAAGATGGAGAAGGCGGCCCATGAAGGGTAGGGTAGTACGTGTGCGGAAGCCAGTGTCACCTTGGGTGGGGTATCGCCACTGCCGAGGACATCGGGCTGGGCGTAGGAACAATCGACGCCATGAGGATGGTGGTCTCCCACTGCACGGGGTCAGGCTACCATGTGCAAGGATCTCGACCAAAAGAAAGAGGAGTAAAAAGAGAATAAGACAGAATACCTAAAATCGGTCTCCTAGTGGCACGGAGACAATCCCCGGATGCCTGATTCTTGACCAAGGGGCAAAAAGAAAAATGAAGACCGAGAAAAATTCCATGAGGAAGAAAGATGAAAGATAAGAAATAAGAAGAGAAATTGAAAGTGAGTGACAATGAAGCGCAGTGGAGGAGGGAAAGCGAGGTAGGGGACCCGGGCTCACCCCCGATTGGGTGTATTAGATGTCCCCCTTTTTTTATTGTTGTCTTGAAGTCTGGCTCGTTCTTTGCTGGCGGACGAGCTTGACGGTCGGCAAACTCGGAGCTCGTCGAGTGACAAGTCCAGCAATCGACAGCTCGTCAGTTCGAGGGACGGCGGGAAGTTTCCTTGCAGCTTCTCGCCAACTGAGACGATGGCTAGTTGCTGCTGCTAGCTGCTACTGCTGCTACTGCTGCCCTTGCTGCAGCAGGCGTTGGTAATGGAAACGAAGGTGACGCGTGCAGCTGTGGCGATGCACAAAGCTGCTACAGCAGGAGAAGGCAAAGATGCTGCTACTAGCAGGTGTGACTGTGGCTTCTGTCGTAGCTGCAGCAGAAGGCAACCGCAAAGAATGTTGTTGCTGATATAGAAGCAAGCACCCAGCCCAGCCCAGTCGAGCCCAGGATTCTCTGCTGCAGCTACCGGTGCTATGTGGTGGAATGCAACGAGGGCTGAGATCGAGACGAGACGTCTCGATCTCAAACTTGTTTTTTCCCACTTTGGTACGAGGTGCCTTGTCCTGGGTATAGAAGACAAGAAATCTTGGTCTCGTACCTATTTTTACTTTGCTCGTCTCGATCTCATCTCGGTCTCACTCACGTCCGAGATAATCTCGCATGTTGCATCGTTGTGAGGGGCAAGCAAAACTACAAATCGAGCTGCCAGAACCCACCCACTTTGCGGTGACTTCATTCCCACCACAACAACCTATTTTGAAAACAATGAGAGTCAACATCGTTTTCAAAGAAAACTTCCCAGTTCAAAAAACAAACCCTACAAAAAACTGAAAACTGCAGGCTACTCAGCCACCTTGCTTGACAACTGCAGGTTTGGACCACTGGGCACGAAAATCTCCACGACCAGCCGGCTGGTTGCATGTGCCGGCCGTTCATCACACGCAACGAGCTTATGTGGAGTGAAAAAAAAAATCATAACAGGATTGAATCGACCATTGTGTGCGATGTGACCATGCTGATCATGCACTGAACGTCAAGCGATTGTGAGAATTCTGGTAGCTGGTTTTTAAACGTTTTTTACGTCAACTTAACTTTGGATGTTCTTGTTGACCCTCCATGACCATTTCTAAACACTGTGTCGCACACTGGATCTACCTGCTTTCTGTGCTGACAGATTCAGTGCGAGATTGGCTGTTACAGCCTTGACACATGTGGAAATGTGGAACAAAAGCACAAACCATACTGGAGTACGAGATTCTTGTCCCGATCTCACGCAACACATGACGTGTCTCAGTCTTGTCTCGTCTTGTGCTCAACAGATGAAGATTTTCATGTGTCATGCGGTACGAGACAATGAGACGAGGAAAAAATGAGACAAGCAAGATCGAGAGCGGTCTCGATCTTGATTTAACACCATTCAATGCAACAATATGGTCTCTCTACTTGCTCTGATACCATGAGGGAATAGACAAACCCCCAAATCACCATTTAATGTGAAATGGTACATTGCACAGAACACAACAAAATGAACAACACTTCAAAAGGTGAAGAGACGATGAAGATGCAGCTGGAAACTATTCTAGTGCGCAGGTTGGGACAGCTGCGTTGTCGATGCAGTGTGTGGGCTTCCACGCTCGTTGCTAAGTCTGCTGCCCCCTCAGTCTGCTGCTCTAGAGTCTAAGTCTGAGTGCTCTAGGTTTGCTACTCAGAGACACACACGCCAGTGTTAGTGCCAGAAAGCAGCTGAGAACTAGAAATGACTGATTAAGAAGTCAGCCAACTGTCGTGCTGTCTCAATCCACACAATGTTGATGCTGCCGTCATGCAACAACAAATGCTCAAAGTTATACTCAATGTTGATATGCTTCGTGCGAGTGTGATGCACATCGTCATTGTCAACAACGGCAATGGCACTCTCATTGTCACAGTGCAGCGTGATGGACGGAACTGACTGACGCAGCTCGGACAATAGGCGACGCAGCCACACGCTCTCACACGCGCCAGATCCAAGTACCACATACTCAGCCTCAGCAGTATTGCGTGCAATGTAGCCTTGCTTGCCGCTGTGCCAGAAGACATCCGTGCCACCAACAAGAAAGATCCAGTGAGTGCAACTCTTACCGTTTGGACTACCAGCCAAGTCACTGTCAGTGTAGCCTGTCACCATAATGGACGGCTGCCAACGGAACATGAGACCTCACCGTGGAGTTGAGACGACATAGCGCAGTACTCAGATTATGGCCTTGAAGTGAAGGCAACGCGGCTCCTGAGAGAGCTGTGCCAGGAGATTGACGGTGAATGCAATGTCTGGATGCGTCGTCATCGTCGGGAACATCAGTGATCCGATGACATGCAAGTACGTGGTCACATCGCCTGGCTCTCCCACCATGGCAGTGTCAGTGCTCTTGAGCATCGCCTGACCATCAGGTGACATGTGTGACGATGCTCTCAGCACGAGGGGCAGGTCCTTAGCGAAGCGCCCCGACAGGTTCTGGACATAGTCGGCCTGATGGACGTGTAGGATGCCCATGGAGCGATCATGCTCGAGCTCCAAAACCATAAAGACTCATACTGACCCGAATTCCTTCATCTGGTAGGCAGCATGCAACAGGTCCTTGACCCGCTGGATGGCAGCTGCCTCTGGCAACGCTATGAGTAGGTCATCAACATAGACCAGGAAAGCGACGAAGGGCTGGCCTCGCAGACTGATGAGCGGTGCGGGCTTGGCAGTGCTACGGAGGAGGTCGTCGCTCAGAAGCGTGTGACTGATCTCCTAGTTCCAGTAGCGTGGTGACTGCTTCAGGCCATAAAGGACCTTTTACAACTTCCAGACCTTGTCAGAGCCATCATTGAAGCCCGGGGGCTACACCATGTAGAGCTCCTTGCCCTCCAGAGGCCCATGGAGAAAGGTGTTGCTCACATCCATCTGAAGCAGCTCCCACCCGTTTTGGGCAACGAGGCTGACCAACGCTTGGCTAGTCGAGAAATGACCAACCGGGGCAAAGATCTCTTCAGAATCGACCCCGAGGACCTGAGCAAACCCCTTGGTCGTAACACGGGCCTTGTGCTTGTCCAGTGACCCATTTGGCTTCCACTTTCGCCGGAGGGCCCACTTGGCCCCGATGGCCTTTCCGCCAGGGGGAAGGTCGACAAGCTCGTATACCTGATGTTCACGGAGCAAAGCAAGTTCCTCGGTGCATGCAGCCTCCCAGTGTGCACCCTCGGGAGATGCCTGGGCCTCACGAAGGGTGGATGGGTCCACTGGTTACTCTGTAGGACGGACAGTGAGGGCGAGTGTGTCTTGTACCCCGGGTGGCAAGTGCGTGAGTATGGCCACAACGGCATGCCGGTGCTCCTCATGGAGTAGGGCGTAGCCCAAAGCCGACCCCGGATGCACGTCAAAGATGACTGAAAAAGTGGCCAAGCAAAGCACCTTGGTGCGAGGGTCCTCACTCATGACTGTGGGAGTGGATCTGCCAGGAGGCATCAAGCCTCGTGGGGTAAAAGAGGATCGTGACACCAGAGGGCACAAGGAGGCAGCCAGAGCGCTCAATGTCGGCCTGGGTCAGAGGCTCCCTCCCGACCACGTGTGTAGCACGCCAACACTCATGGGACATCCGGCCCGGTGGAGTTGGCAGACTCGGATGGGGCAGCCAGCCCGGAGGAGGTGGCTGACACGGACGGGCCAGAGGGGCTGGCTAACACGGACGGGGCAGCCGGCCCTAAGGGGCTAGCGAACATAGGAGAGGAAGCCCGCCCAGAGGGGCCGGCTAATACGGACGGGGCAGCCGACCCTGAAGGGCTGGCGGACACGGACGGGACAGCTGGCTGTGAGGAGCTAGCGGACATGGACAGGGCAGCTGGCCCTGAGGGGCTAGCGGACACGGGGGGTAAGCCGGCCCAGAGGGGCTGGCTGACACGGACGGGCTAGAGGGACTGGCTGACACGGACGTGGCAGCCGGCCCTAAGGGGCTTGCGGACATGGGAAATGAAGCCTACGCAGAGGGGCAGGCGGACATGGATGGGGTAGCTGGCCCGCAGGGGCTGGCGGACACAGACGGGGCAGCCGGCCCGGAGGGGCTGGTGGACACGGATGAGGTAGCCGGCCTGGAGGAGCTGGCGAACACGGGCGGGGAAGCCGGCCCGGAGGGGCTGGCGGACACATACGGGGTAGCCGGCCCTGAGGGATCAGCGGGCGCAGACGATGGGACGCCTGGACGCGACAGAACAGAGGACGGACCCACCACTCCCCCAAGCGACGTGAGGAACATCAACGTGCCGGAGCGAACGAGATTGCGGGAAAATAGGTCCTCAAAGAAGAGGGTGTCCCGTGAATTGACTATGCAATGCCGGGAAGGATCCGAAGAGTGCCATGCCTTTGATTGATGCGAGACATTGAGGAGGGTGTAGGGTCATCCGTGAGGTTCAAGCTTGTTGTCCTTGTGTGGGACAAGCAACCACACGATGGCCACACAACCCTAGACACGAGCCGGGCAAAGATCAGCGCGCTCGTCGCACCAGCACTAGTATGGTGTGGACTGACGGGGAAGGGGTCCTTGAGGAATTCGGTTCTAGATTCACGTCATGTAGGTCATGGCTTCTAAGTAGAAGCCATCAGAGAGACCAGACTCGACCCGCATGGTGCAGACGGCGTCGGCCATGGTGCGGTTCCACCATTTGGAGACACCGTTATGGGCTGGCATGTACGGCTCCGATGTCTCGTGATGGATGCCTCGGGATGCAAGGAAGAGTGTGGTCTCCCCCATAAACTTGCCACCACAATCAGAGTAGAAGCGGCGGAGAGGGCGACCACACTTGCGCTCAGCACGGACCAGCCAGTCCCTAATGGTGGGGGCGACATCGCTCTTCTGTTGCAGACAGAAGACCCAGCGGTAGCGTGAGTAGTCGTTGATGACGGTTAGGATGTAGCGTACGTGCTCCCAGACGGACTCTGTCGGAATGGGACCCATGACATTAGAATGGACCAAGTCCAAAGCTCCGGACGCACGAGAGGCGGACAGGGGGTAGGTTGACCAGGGCATCTTCCCCTGAGCACACTCAATGCACTCAGTGGGACATGGCAGAGGAAACGAGTCTGAATCAAGACCCTTGGCTGGCTGCGTGCAAAGCATGCTGTTGATAGCAGCAGAGTGGACGTGGCAAAGGTGGCAGTTGAGGAGACGTGTGTGCTGCGGAGAGAGAGAGAACTGGTGACAAACACATGGCCAGTGTCGGCGGGTGGCGAGGAGATGGAGGAAGGTACAGACAAGCGCGACACGTACCACGAGTTACCACGGGCGGTGATATGCAGGACAACACAACCAGATGGACGTAACGATACAGTGCCGACACCACAGGAGTGGAGGACGTCCATGCTCATGCGGTCAAGTACGGTGACAGACAGAAGGCTGAGCTCAAGACCAGGAACGAAGAGAACGTCGGTCACAAAGACAACAGGATCACGAAAACGAATGACATCGATGCCACAAATGGATAAGACCTGACCAGAACCCGTCCGAGCTCTAGTCACATCAGTGACTGGGCCAAAGACACTAAAGTCCTTGCGTGAGGCTGTCATGTGATGGGTGGCCCCAAAGTCGATGATACAGGTCTCAGACGCATCCAGGACAGGTGTCGCCAGATCATGAGCAAGGGACGCAGACACAGTGGATGGGGGTTTAAACCAGCGCTGCCAGTCATCCAGCCTGGTGACATCATCACAAAAGGAAGCAAGTGGGGAGGGCACGACAGAGGACAGGGTGGACGAAGGTGCAGGGCATGACCGTAGCACAGACTTTGTTGTACAGGGTAGTGCAGGAGAAGCAGCGACGACGCAAATCACACTTTCCTTGGGAGGAGGACGAGGAAGGCCGAGCTGGAGTGCAATGAATTTCTCCAACTCTAGCTTGCGGATGGAGGGTCTGATGGAGTACACTGATTGCGGCGTGATGCCACCGGAGTCCAGGAAGGAGGAAGGCAGCAATGACAGAGGAGCTAGTGTGGATGGCTGTTGATGATACAGCGGTGGAGCTATCGCGGGTGGCACGGATGTAGCAGGAGCAGTGACAGTCACTGGAGCGGTGGCAAGGCGATGCTCGCGCTGGCGATGCATGGTGGCAATGACGCGCGCCTCGTCTGTCAGGAGTGGACACGTGTACCACCCATGGGCTGAATGACCACAGTTATGGCAGATAAGGCTGTCGCCACCGGATCCTCTTGACTGCTGCTGTGGGCCCTTGCCCTTCTTTCCCTTGTGCTTCTTCTTGCCAGACAAGGAGATGCCTCCGGAGGACGCTGCTGCTGGAGGGCGGCAACAACCACTGAGGCAACGGCATGAGATACGAGGGACTCTATGCACTGGGTACGTGAATCCTGACGAGCCTCATTGATGCAGAGGAAGAGCTCTTATGCCCAGGGCATGAGGGTACACTAGACGGCGATCCTGGCAAGAACGTCCTGGGATTAGTGATTGAAGACGTCGGAGAAAACGTCGGTGGCACCGCACTTGATGGTCAGAAGCACGGAGAGAGGGGTTGGTGCAGCGTCTCTGAGGCCGCGTAAGATATCCTCTACGTGCTGCCAGTAGGAGTTGACCATCTCGGTCTCTCCCATGCGGAGGGAGTTCAACTCTTGTAGCAGACGACTGGTCACGGCCTCGCTGGAGAGGCGATGAGGGCGCGTGAGTGTGTGCCATGCAGCTGCAGAGTTAGGGAGGCTGGCAATGGTGAAGTCACCAAGGAAGGGCTCGAGGGCAAGACGCGCAGTTGGAGGGGAAACCGGGACGAGGGCACACACAACGCGGCCGGTGTCATATCCCTGGTTGGCCTAGGTTGCGTCGAAGGGTAGAACGTAGTAGGACCACAGGCCCTTGCCTTGTGTCCAGATCCGGAGGCTGAGCTCCCAGCTCCAGAATTTTTTGCCAGATTGCAGCGGCGGCAATGGAGTTTCGAAGTCCTTTGGCCTACGGCCGACACCCAGAGTGGGGCCTAGGACTGAATTCACCATTTGCTATTGGCGCTGGGTGTGTTGATGTGCTAGGTACTATGTGGCATACAATATCGCAGGGCTCACGTACCCAAGTGGAACAAAGGGTGCTTGCAGGTGCTGCTGTAGTGGTAGCTGATGCGGCTGCCGATGCTGCTACTGCACTACTGTTGTGATAGCTGTGTCGGCGGCTACAATGCCTCCAGTTGTTGTGTCATCATTTTGAGCTACTGGCACAAGGCGGCGAGCAAATCTGTTGGGCCAGTATGACCGCCGACAGAGCCTGCGGGGTGTTGGTGCTACTGCGTCTGATGTGGCTGCTACAACGGAGGATGTTGGTGCAGCTGCTGCTGTTGTTACTTCTGTTGTTACGACTGTTCCAGTTGCATCTACTGCTACTGCTGCTACTACTGCTACTGTTGCAGTGGTGGAGGCTGCTGCTACTACTACTGTTGCTATTGTTGCTGCTGCTACTACTGTTACGGCGGCTGCTGCTACGACAACTGTTGTTGCTATTACTGTTACTTCTATTGTTGTAGCATTGGTGGCCTTTGTTGCTGCTGCTGCTATTTCTGCTGCTATTGTTGTTGCTGCTGTTGCTGTTTCTATGGTTGCAACAGCGGCAGCTGCTGCTGCTGCTGTTGCTGCTGCAACTGCTATGGGTGCTATAGGAAGGGGGGTCCTCTAGCAAAGGAGGACCCCTCCCCACTGTCAGTCATGGTGCCTCTCTTTTGTTTATTTTTTTTATCTGTGTTGCTGATGTCAATAGTGACGTCAGCCATGATGTCATTCTAGGACGTTGACCTCAATAGCTCTTGCTACGTTACCTTCAGGGTGGCTGCTATTGATGTTCTTTTTTTTGTGTTGCTGATGTCAGCAATGATGTCAGCCGAGGAAGGATGATGATGGTAGTGGCTGTTGCAACTGCTGCTACATCAGCTGTAGAGCTGCTACTAGTGCTGCTGTTGTAGTTGCAACTACTACCGCTGCTACTGCTGCTGCTGGTCTGCTACTGCAGCTGATGCTGCTGCTGCTGCGGCTATTGTTGTAGTAGTAGCAGCTGCTGCTACTACTGCTGTTGTTGCTGCTACTGCTGTTGCTGCTGCTACTGCGGCTACTGTTGCTACTACTGTTGCTACTGCTCCTGAGCGGCTGCGTGCTGCTATAGCTACTATAGCTGTTGTAGCCACTGTGGTGGCTGTTGCAGCTGCTAAAGGGTCACCTGTGGGGTGGGGGGTTCTTTGTGTGCCTCGTTTTTTCTCTTCTTCATTCGTCACTACGAGCTGCGAGCTCGCTGCTCATTGCTTCCTGCAAGCTACGGACAGCGAGCTCACTGCTCATTGTTCGCTACTCGTTGCGAGCAGCGGGCTGGGAGCAGCTGCTACTACTTCTGCTGCTGCCCGCTGCTACAACTGCTGCTGATGGTTGCTACTGGCTCTTGCTAGCTACTGCAACTGTTGTTGTTGTCACTGCTTGCTATTGTTAATGCTGCTATCATTATTGTGTGTTGTTGTTGCTGGCTGTTGCTACTACTTGCTGCTATTGCGCACTACTGTTGTTGCGAGCTACTGCTGCTGGCCGCTACTACTGTGAGCTGCTGCAAGCTGTTGCAAGCTACGAGCTCTTACAAGCTGCTGTTGTTGCCTGCTGCTACTACTGCTACACGCAGCTGCTTTTGGCTGCTCCTGCCACTGCTCGGTGTTGCTGCAAGCTGCTGCTGCTATTGCAGGCTGCTACTGCTACTTGATGCTACTGCCAGTCACTACACCTGGTTGATGTTGCCACGTGCGTCATCGCCACCAGGTGCGTGACGTGGGTTACCGCTCACATCCTTCTGTCACGCGTGGAGGTCAGTACTGTCAGAAAATCCGGTAGCATTTTCCCTAGCCTAGTGGCCGTGGGGGAAAATGTGATGTCACCATCAGGCGGGTCAATACTGCTAGGAAGAATCCGGCAGAAATTCCCCTACACAGGCACGCATGGAGGTCCGCCGGCGTAGTCAGGAACCTGTACGTCAGTTATCTTCTGTTGCTGTTGCGCTCTGGCTCTGATACCAAGCCAGAAGCTATTCTAGTGTGCAGGTTGGGGCAGTTGTGTTGTTGATGGAGCATGCGGGCTTCCCCACTCGTTTCTTAGTCTGCTGCTCCCTCAGTTTACCGCTCTAGAGTCTAAGTCAAAGTGATCTTGGTTTATTACTTAGAGACGTGTGCGCCAGTGTTAGTACCACAAAGCAGCTGAGAACTGGAAATGACTGATTAAGAACTGAGAATGAGACACAGTGGGAGAACCCTCCAAGAACTAGCCTCCCCCAGCTCTATACAATTTGTTACTCAGTTCACCAGCCGATCAGAAAACGGTGAAAATGTCAAATCCCCCCTGTTTTGTTACCCATGACCCTCATATACCCCTCCGTCGGAACAATAATCCTCATTTGCCCCTCCAGCGGAACAATAAGCCTCATATACCCCTCCATTGGAACAATAAGCCCCATCCGCCCATGTCCGACAACAACAAGCCCTATCCGCCCCTCCATTTTCACCATGCTCAAACAACGACGCATGTCGCTCCTTAAGCATGGCGAAAGCAGGCATGCTTGGCAGAATGTGGCCCTCCATCGCGGCCGTTGCAATGGAGGGTCGCGATAGTATCAAGGGGTGGGGGAAAGGGGGGGGCGAGGGAGATTGCTGGCCGACGTCCGTCGGTCGGCACTTCGTCAACCCCCCCCCCCCCCCCCCCG
>SZWC01014664.1:52101-64978 GCA_023375785.1 Penium margaritaceum
AGCACATGCCTTACAAGTCGTTTCGCACACTGCGGCATGTACCCAACATAACAACACCAGAGCACTACCCACACTATGTGAGTGTGCCAGTATTTGTCCCGTCAAGGGTGACCACATCACCCTCACAGACACGACAGAGTGGAGAACAAGACAAGTCCATTTCCCCTGAACTTTTAACACCTACTGATCTGGCCAGCACAGAGTCGAGTGCTCCACACTCACCCCCTGGTTTGTCTCAGCAACATCCACCAAACAGTGCTGAGAAGGCAGTGACACCCTCACCTGAGCCCGTGCGACGCTCCTTGCGGGACCTTCCACGAGTGAACTACAGACAATTTTATCACACAGTTGGTCCCACTGATGTCAGCTCCGCACTCGTGGAGCCACTGACCCTTGCGGAGGCCAGGGGGTGCACAGATGCAGCCGAATGGGAAAAGGCCATGGCCGCTGAACTCAATGCTCTCCTCGAGCATGAAGTGTTTGAACTGGTACCCCTCCCCCCTGGACGAAAGGCCATCGATGTCAAATGGGTGTTCAAGTTGAAAAGGAATCTGGCTGGTATGATAGAGAAGTACAAGGCACGTCTGGTGGCGAAGGGATTTCACCAAGTCCCAGGCCAAGACTTCACTGATACTTATGCACCTGTCGGCAAGTACAGCACAAGCCGTGCACTGTTGGGGGTTGCTGCTCATGAAGATTGGGAGATACATCAGATGGATATAAAGAACGCTTTCCTCAATGGTCCCCTAGAGGAAGAACTATATGTGAAACAACAAGAAGGATTTGAGGATGGAACTGATCGTGTGTGGCTGCTGCTTAAATCTCTCTATGGCCTGAAGCAAGCACCTAGATGCTGGAACAAGGAAATCAGCCACACACTGGAAGCTGGTGGATTTACCCAGAGTGTGTGTGACCCTGCTCTCTTCCAGCGATGGGAGGAAAACACGCCTGTGGCTGTCTTGGTCTATGTGGATGATCTCCTCATCCTGTCCTCCTCCCTCTCTCTCATCACACGCACCAAGGCACTGCTCACCCAGCACTACAGCATGACAGATCTAGGTGAAGCACGTAACTTTCTGGGAATGACAATCACCAGAGACAGAGCTGCACGCACACTCACCTTGCACCAAGGTCGGTTCATTGCACATCTCATTGCACGCTTCCAGCATCTTGTAATGCACTTTCCCCGCCAAAACTTACCCATGAGCCCTGATGTTTATGCTCATCTGCTGGACGTGCACACCACAGACTACGGACCAGACTGTGATCCCACACTATACCGACAGATTACAGGGAGTCTGTCGTATCTGGCCTCCACGACACGCCCTGATATCTCATGTGCAGTCAATGTGTTGGCTCAGTTCAGTCAGCAACCACGCAGCACACATCATAAAGCGTTGTTGAAATTGCTGCGCTATGTCCTGGACACAGCTGAGGTTGGCCTTGTGTTTGCCCCCACTTCAAACTCACTTCTGGATGGGTTCTGTGACAGTGATTATGCGCGTGACCAACGGGCGTGCAGTCGGGGAGGGTATGTTTTTCGTGTCTGGGGTACAGCTGTGTCATGGCGCAGTGCAAAACAGTCATGTGTGGCTCGAAGCGTGGCAGAAGCGGAGTACATGGCACCTGGGGAAGCGGCTTGTGAGGGAATCTGGCTGGCAAGATTGCTTGAGGAGTTGGGAATGCATGTGCCTGCCGTGTCACTGCACAGTGATAACTCTGCAGCACGCCGCATTGCAGCGAATGATGGTGTAGAACATCACTTCGTCCGTGAAGCAGTCGACGCAGGCGCTGTGTTGGTCTGCCCCATCAAGGGCACTGATCAGCTTGCTGACTTCCTTACCAAGGCTCTGCCCTCTCCCTCACTTCATCAACAACTCCAACAGCTCGGTTGCAGACCTGCTACACTCATGTCCAAGGGGGCGTGTTAATTCTATCCTGTGTATACATTTCCCTCTGTTGTGGTCATGAGTGTGCAGGGCATGCTGATGCANGCACAGTGAGCGCACGCGCCACAAGTGGGCTAGCACTACACTTCTTCCGTTGCTTCACCCACGTGCTCGTCTCCCTCTCCTCAGCACAGCCCATGCCCGTTGTGGGGCCCAAAGCTAGATTCATGGCCCATGTGCTTGATCTATTCACTTGCTCTGGTTTCCTTTACAAACCTAGTTTAGTCTTTAGATAATACTTTCGTCTGGCATAGTTTAGGAACAAACTCGGACTGTGAGCTATTCCAGGTGTTGGGGCTCGAGGGGCATTTTGCCCTCGAGCTTTGGAAGCGAGCCGGCGAGCCTCGCTCGCCGGCCTCTGGGTGAGCTCGATTAACGAGACTCACCCGTACCTACTCTTGTCTGTCGATGAGCTAGGCTAGTCGAGGTGCGCCATGGATGCCCTCCTTTACTCAACTCTAACTTGGCCTACACTTGACCATTTAAGCTGATTCCGGTCTCGTTTGAATCACACGGTTCCGGTTACAAGAGCTGTCCTAAAACCGGCCCAAAACCACTATTTTGGCCATAACTCTACGCACACATGTCAGAATGCTACGCCGTTTGAACCTAGACGTGCCGAATTAAAAGACGGACGCTACGACTGGTCACATGCATGCATCCATCGACTGACAGTGAGCATACAATGCAAGAACATGCAAATAGGCCTCATGGCCAGTCCGCCGAAAGACGCCTGCAAGACGTAGAAGACACAGCAGAGAGTCCCGGTGGCATCTGGGGCTCTGGAACAGTGGTCGGTCAGCTCCAAGCGGGTAGTCCGCCGCCTGTCTTCGCGCCAATGTCATCAGGGCCGCCTGCCTTAGGGATCTGCATGAGTATGGACACGGCCGAGTGGTCACAGTAAACTGTACAGGAACGGCACAAAGCACAACACTCCCCCATGACCCGATGGTACGCATGTCCATACGCGTGCAGCACTGGTACAACCACATAGTGTGTGACACATACAAATGAGATGCAAAAGCACATCCCACACTCAACCATTGTCACGCACGGGGGGAAGCCCAACAGAACGAATGGCCACCAGGAACTTTCGGCGGGCAAGTGCCTTTGTCAAGAAATCAGCACGCTGCAAGTCAGTGCCAACCCACATGATGGAGATCACGCGTCGTTCCACCAGATCACGAACGAAGTGATGCTCAACCGCAATGTGCTTTGTGCGAGCATGAAAAACACCAGAATTCTCCGCAATGGCGAGAGCACTCTGGTTGTCGCAACGCAGCACAATGGCGGGTACTGTATGCCCAAGCTCAAGAAACAAGCGTTGCAGCAAAACTGCCTGAGCAGCCCCTGCGCCCAAAGCCACATACTCTGCCTCCGACGAGCTACGTGCGATGAGCCCTGCTTCCCGCTTCGCCAAGACAAAGTGGTACCACCAAGCAGAAACACGTAGCCAGTGCGACTTCGCCCATCAGGACTCCAAGCCCAGTAGCTGTCAGTGTAGCCGTCAAGGACCACCGAACACTGCCGACGAAAACAGAGCCCGAGATACGGCGTGGAGACCACGTACTGTACCACTCGCACAGCCGTGTGAAGAGCTCTTGCACGTGGAGCCTGCGAGAACTGAGCGAGGAGGTTGATGGCGAACGCGATGTCGGGACGCGTGGTAGTGGCCAGGTACATCAGAGATCCGATAAGACGAGGGTACAAGGTCACGTCCACTGTCTCCACCAGCTGTGTAGGGTCATCCACCTTCAGGGCATCCTGCCCATCAGGTATGAGGGGTGTGGAAGCGGTGGGCACTGCACCAAGGAGATCGCTAAAGCGCTCCCCCACGACTCGTGTGTGTCGGGCCTGATGCAGCAAAAGTGTCCGATGTCTACGATCTCGCACGATCTCCATACCAAGAAACACCGATGCAGGACCGAGGTCCTTCATCCTGTAGGCAGTCTGCAGGACAGCCTTGGCCTCCTTTATGGCCTCCAGGGACGGAGACGCAATCAGAAGGTCATCAACATAGACCAGGATGGCGTTGAATCGCTCGGGTGTCGGTAGGATGAAGAGCGAGGGGTCTGCCTCGCTCTGTACGTATCCTGCGCGAGTTAAGGTGCCAGTGATCTTCCGGTTCCAACACCGAGGAGACTGCTTAAGGCCGTACAAGGACTTGCGCAAGCGCCAGACCTTGTCACCGTCCTCAAAGCCTGGTGGCTGAGCCACGTAGATCTCCTCATCCAGAGAGCCATGGAGGAACGCGTTGTTCACATCCCAGTCATGCTGAGCCACTACACCGAACAGAGCTCGAGCTGAGGTCATGCGGCCGACAGGGGCAAAGGTGTCAGTGTAATCAACTCCCTCAATCTGAGAGAAACCCTTGACGACCAAGCGGGCCTTGTAGCGTTCCAGTGAGCCATCCGGCTTCACTTTCTTGTGAAAGACCCACTTGACCTGAATCGCCTTCCTCCCAGGGGGAAGGTCCACCAGCTCGTAGACTCTATGCTCTCGGATAGCACGAAGCTCATCCTCGCAAGCAGCTCGCCAGGCATCAGCATCCTACGATGAGAAAGCCTCCCTCAATGTGCCCGGGTCAGGCGCCATAGAGGGGGAACTCTGCGTGGCAAGTGCACTTGCCTCAGTGTCAGGCCTGACGGCCACGAGATCAGCTGCTGCGTCACAGGCGATATGGAACTCGCGAGTGACCAGGTCGTGCCCTATGGGGCACGCTGGGTGTACCTCTGAAAGCTCAGTGCGGACACTCAGGCCTAAGGCCTTTGTGCCTGGATCACCGCTCGCGATGCTGCGAGAGGAACGNCCAGCTCGTAGACTCTGTGCTCTCGGATAGCGCGAAGCTCATCCTCGCAAGCAGCTCGCCAGGCATCAGCATCCTGCGATGAGAAAGCCTCCCTCAATGTGCCCGGGTCAGGCGCCATAGAGGGGGAACTCTGCGTGGCAAGTGCACACGCCTCAGTGTCAGGCCTGACGGCCACGAGATCAGCTGCTGCGTCACAGGCGATATGGAACTCGCGAGTGACCAGGTCGTGCCCTATGGGGCACGCTGGGTGTACCTCTGAAAGCTCAGTGCGGACACTCAGGCCTAAGGCCTTTGTGCCTGGATCACCGCTCGCGATGCTGCGAGAGGAACGTCTGGGTCCGGGACCCGACGCTCGCTGAGCTCCGGAATCCAGTGGTCGAAGGCGACCACCGGGCTCACGGGAGTAACCGGAGGTCGAGGGGCGCACCTCAGGCTCAGGAACAGGTATAACCACAGCGTCAGGTACGACCACAGCTGGTGAGGGCTGAGACGAGGCCGGAGATGCCGTACGAGGAGATGCATGTGTGGGGGACACAGAGTTGGGGGTGACAGCGGGCAAGGCTGGCCCGGACACTGAGACAGGAGTGTCAGCCGACGTAGGGAAAGGAGTGGGCTGGACTGGGTCAGACGCTGGAGCAGGGGTGCCAGTAGACACAGGTGGTGATACAGGAGGAGGCGTGAGAGCAGCGGTACCTATGGGTTGTGAAACAGGCTGAACAGGCGGGATCTCTGGACCAACGGAAATGATAGCCGGATCATCAAGTGCTGCAGACCGAGAGGGGACTCGAGCGGACACATCAGCCTGATGAGGAATGGTTGATGGCGGAGAAGTCTCCCCCATCTGCCGAGGACCCTCACAGGAAGGGACATGAGCTGCAGAGAGGGCTGTGGCGGAAATCAGATCACGGTATGTGAGTGACTCAAAAAACAGCGCGTCACGGGACTCAATGATACGACGGCGAGTGGGGTCCCAAAAGCGCCAGGCCTTTGACCACGGGGAGATGCCGATGAAGGCACACAAGCGACCCCCAGGGGAGACCTTGGATCCCTGCTGGTCCTCTGTGTACCACACAGAGGCCAGGGAACCCCAGACGCGAGCGAGACGAAGATCAGCACAATGGCCAAACCAGAGCTTATACGGTGTAACATGATCCGGAAGCGGACCATGCGGGAGGCGGTTCCAGACCCAAGTCATCTAGGCGAAGCCCTCGAAGGCGAAGGACTCCGGGAGACCGCACTCAAACCGCATGGCGTGAACCGCATCCTCCATGGTGCGGTTCCAGCGCTCAGATACACCGTTCTACTGTGGGGTAGCAGGAGCGGAGATCTGGTGAAAAATGCCGTGCTCAGCAAAGGAGTCGATCTCACTGAGGAACTCGCCGCCGCGATCTGAGCAAAAAGCATGTAGCGTGTGGCGAGACTGACGCTCAGCCATCACGAGCCAGAGCCAAACCGCAAGGGCCGCGTCGCTCTTTTGACGCGGGCTGTAGACCCACCGCATCCGGGTGAAGTCATCACTCAGCGTCAGAACGTACCGGCCCCTCTCGGACAGGGACTCGACCGGGAGAGGACCGAGCAGGTCCAAGTGGACCAACTCGAGAGGCCTCAGTGCTCGGGAACTCGAATCAGGGTAAGTGCACCGGTGCATCTTCCCCTGAGCGCAAAAAAGACAGTCAGACTTGGGTGGCTTCTCGAAAGAAGCCACGTCAAGACCGAGAGCAGGCTGTGTCCGAATGAGCTTCGACACAGTGTCGGAGCCCACGTGACACAGACGACGATGAAGCAACCGCTGGTGTTCGGGGATAGAACACCAGTGACAAAAACGTGACCAGAGGAGGAGGGAGAGCAAGGGGAGGAGGGCCAAGCAATGCGATACAAATCATCGATAACTGAAGCGCGCAGGACAATGCTACGGGTGTCAAGAGCAGTCACAGTCGCTGAATCAGCGGTTTGCTCAACGGAGAGACCCATCAGAGTGCAGGCACGCACAAACAGCAGACTAAGCTCAAGATCAGGCACAAACAGCACGTCGGAGAGATACAAGGGGCAAGACGGACCATCAAAGCATACAACCCCAACACCATGGACCGGCAAGGACTGACCAGAGCCTGTACGAACAGAACTGACAGTCGTGACAGGACCAAGTACCACAAAGTCACTATGACGACACGTCATGTGATGGGTGGCACCGGAATCGATGATCCAGGTGCCACCGGAGTCACGACTGGTGGACATCACTGTACAACGGGCAATGGAACACTCGGCATCAGAGGGACGCTGAGCCGTCAGTGGGAAGGAACGACGTACATCACGAAGGTGAGACTCATGAATCTAGTCAGTGCAGTCAGGCCCAACATCATCACATGCGGACTGTGCTCCCCCACCCGTGTCATCACGAGTCACGAGGACGGACGAACAAGCAGTCTGTGACCCACTCGACGATGACAACACACTCACACCTCCCTGAAAGCGAAGCGCCAGAAGATGACGAAGCTCGGTGATGGTGCAGTCACGTGGGTCTGGATCGCTGCTGCTTGCTGGTGAGGATGCAGGAACAGCTGCAGTCGTGGTCGTCGCGCGTCCAAAGGAGTGTGCGGGCGACGTGCCGGACTCGGTGCAAGCAGCATGGGCAGCCTGAAGTCCACAAGTGATGCGCTCCCAGTCAAGCGGCTGCTGGAATTCGGTGTAGCGATGGGCACCTCCACAGTTCTAGGAGTGCACGGAACGGCCACTGCTACCACTGGATGACGGCTGCTGCTGACCCGATCTGCACTTCCTATTCTTCTTCTTCCCCTGGGCAGCTGCTGTAACGCCCTGCGTCTACGTGGGTGTAGATGGGGTCGAAGAGGAGGAGGAAGATGAGGTCGTGATGGAGTTGGATGAGGGTGACTGCAGGAGGGAAGATGGCAGTGATGCGAGGACTGCTGCAGCGCGGGAAGTCTCCTGATGCGCTACTGCTGCCTCGCGGGCTGATGTCACCTGGAGGAAAAGCTCATGCGCCCAAGGGAGCAGCTGCAGAGTGGTTGAGAAAGGCTTGAGAGCAGCGTCGCTGTACCGTGTGAAGATGTCGGTGTACTCCAGGTGAACTCCTATCATGATCGTCCGAAGTGCCCACAGCTGTGTGCCCCCTGAGGTCCCCAGACATGAGTAAGTACGCATAGCGCGTCGCTAGTAATCCGCCGCAGGCTCCGCTGGTCCCTGACGGAGCGAGTGGAAAGCACGAATGTGTGACGCACGCGTGGCGTGCGTCTCTGCGGCCAGTAGGGACAACACCAGATCCCAGCCTCCACGAGGATCACCTCCGGTGCCTGTGCCAGCCTCGCCAAGGAAGGGGCGGAAGTCGACGACAGTCTCGCGTGGCATGGCATAGAGAAGTCCTCGCATGGCCCGGGCTGCTGTCAGCACCTGTGTTGGATCTGTAGACTGGTATGGGCTGTGGTAGTAAGGCCACACTCCCTCGAAAGTGGCCCACACCTGGAACAGGATCTCCCAACAGTCAAATCCATCCTTGCTGGTGTAGCGTGGAGGTGGTGCCTCAAAGTCCTTTGGCTGCCGCTCCGTGGGGAGAGCAACCACAGGCTGAGGAGGGTGAGAGACGGGGAAAACTCCTGGAACGAGGTGATCACCGCGGAAGTCAGGTGACGATCGTATTGGGGACACGGGTGGAGGTCGGGTACCCGTCTGCAGCTGACGGAGCCGCTCCTGTAGAAGACGAATCTCCCGCTCCTGGGAGTCGTCCTCGAAGCCTGGCATGAATGGCTCGTCATCAAGGAGGTCCGCAGGTGGTGGAGAAGCCATACCAGGGGGTGAAGCAGGCGGGCCACCTGTCACGGGCACCTGGGCCGAGTGTTGGGTGGAGACCGCAACGCCGGCAGCTCCCTCAGAAATCCGCAAAGGAGCCGTGGACTGAGCACGCAGAAGCTAAGTCAGCGTGCGGATCGCTTCAGTCTGCTGTCGCTGCAGACGACGCATCTCCTCCTGCTCGCTGCGCAGGTCCGCAATGGCCTGCGAGCGAGGGCTCAATACCCCTGAAGAAGAGGAGGAGGGATCACCTGGTCCCTTGTCCTTGTCGTCGGGCGAACTCATGCCGCCGCTCACTATATGACGACAGGTCAAGTTTGTTGGATTTCAAAACCGTCTGCGTTTCTCGAGGCCTTGAAACGCTGGCAACTTTTAACTTTCCGGGTGAAATTTTGGTTGTGTAATGCTGACGTCAGCAAGTGGTTGCTGACGTCAGCACGACCTGATGACGTCAGCAATCAACAATGCTGACGTCAGCTCGTCCCTCCTTTTTTTCATTTTCTTTTTTTTCTTGTCACGGTTTTGCGCGCGTGTGGAGCCGCTTTGCGATGGCACGCGGCAGCTCCGCCGAAGCTGCGCAACAGCTTCCGCCCAGCTGCTGCTGCAGCTGTGCTGTCAGCTGCAGCAGCAGCTGCGTAGCTCCGTGTGCAGCGGTGGCAGCAGCGGCTGCGCTGCTGCTGCTACTGCTGCGCGCTGCGGCTGCTGCTGCGCACTGCAGCTGCTGCTGGCTGCCGCCGCCGCGCGCTGCTGCTGCTGCCAGTACTGCGCTGTTGCTGCCGCCACGACTGTCGCTGCTGTTGCTGTGCCGCTGCCGCCGCTGCCGCTGCTGCGCTGCTGCTGCCGACGCTGTTGCTGCCCTGCTGCTGCCGCCGCTGCTGCCATGCTGCTGCTGCGGCCGTTGCTACTGTGCTGCTGCTGCCGCCGCCTCTGCTGCTGCTGCTCTGCTGCTGCGGCTGTGGGAGGGCGGCTGCACGCACTGCAGCCACCACACACCTCCGCGTGGCAGTACACGCCGCTGCTGCTGCCTCTGCAGCTGCGATCTCACGTGGTGGGTGGAGTGCGTTGACGGCGACTGGCCGTCTCCAACAGACCCCAGAAACTCTGCTGCAGCGGTGACTCTCACTGCTGCTGCTCTGTTGCGTCTTTGCTGCGCAACTCAGTGAGAACTGTCTCACTGCTCTGATACCATGAGAAAGTGAGTAGAAGCTTCCTAGCAATACAGCTGCTGACCGGGCGTCAGTGCCCGATCAGACGGTGACGACGGTCACAGGTCGTACACACAACGGCAAGGGTTTGGCTAGGAGACACAAGACACAGTGTCAGAATGCTCTAATATAGCATATGCAGAGAGAAATGACAAATGACAGGTCCAACGCATGAATACCTGCCGCGGCGCACGGCGGGTGTCGCACGCGGCAGTCCAAGAGCTGTCCTAAATCCGGTCCAAAACCACTGTTTTGGCCATAACTCTACGCACACATGTCAGAATGCTACGACGTCTGAACCTAGACGTGTAGAATCAAAAGACGGACGCTACGACTGGTCACATGCATGTATCCATCGACTGACAGTGAGCATACAATGCAAAAACATGCAAATAGGCCTCATGGCCAGTCCGTCGAAAGAAGCCTGCAAGACGTAGAAGACACAGCAGAGAGTCCCGGTGGCATATGGGGCTCTGGAACAGTGGTCGGTCACCTCCAAGCGGGTAGTCCGCCGCCTGTCGTCGCGCCGATGTCATCAGGGCCGCCTGCCTCAGGGATCTGCACGAGTATGGACATGACCGAGTGGTCACAGTAAACTGTACAGGAACGGCACAAAGCACAACACTGTTTTGACCGTAACTCAGCGTAGACAAGTCAGAACGCTACGCCGTCTGAACCTACACATGTAGAATCTCAAGCCGGACGCTACGACTTGTCACATGCATGTATCCGGCAACAAACGGTGGACACACAATGCAAAGACATGCAAAAAAGAAAACTATGCAACACGTTGGGGCAGCAGCGTTGTTGATGCAGCGTGCGGGCTTCCACGCTCGTTGCTTAGGTCAGCTGCCCCCTCAGTCTGCTGCTCTAGAGTCTAAGTCTAGAAGCTCTGGGTTTTGTTACTTAGAAGCGCGCGCGCCAGAGTTAGCGCCAGTAAGCAGCTGAAAACTGACAATGACTAATTAGGAATAAAGAATGAACAACAATGGGAGACCCCTCCAAGTTCTAGGCCCCCCCAACTCTGTAGAGCTTGTTACTCAGTTCAACAGCCAATCAGAAAATAGCTCAGTTCAGGCTGGCAGGTTTTCTCGGTGAGGCCTGCCAGGCAGCCGACAGCCCCAAACCCGGGCGTCGTCCGTTTTGCCTGAAAACTGGACCATACTATAATACCGCCGCTGCGAACGCAGCCGTGTGGTCAGAATCTGCTAGAAAAATAGTAGCAAGGAGTTATGGCAGCCTAAACCCAGATAGTGCCCACAACGGTTTATGCTGCCAAACAGGGCCATGCAACATGCAACTGGGACCCTAGGCAGTGCATGACGATGCAGACGCGATGGGACGCGCTGGACGCATGCAAGCAGCAAATACGGAGTCAATGACCGCCGGCAGCACGACCGCCGAGGAGGCCTGCCGATGGAGCTGAGCGCGCCGCCTGAGAGAGGAGGCTCCATCGAATTGCGAGAAGACCTCAGCGTGCGTCGGCTCCACCGGACGACACTCCATCAGCGTCAAGTCTCGCCGTCAGTCATCTGCACGCCGATGTACACAAGCCGGGAGGACACAACAGAGCACAATGAGAGATGCGAAAAAACCAACACTCCCCCATGACTCACAGGCGTAGTGCACATGGGCGGACAGGGACACGGTCAACATCCAGACTCCCCCAGGTCATGCAGAGACGTAGGCAGAGACAAAGAGAGAGCCACTCATGGACGTACGCCGAACGAACTTACAGCCTTCTTGAACGAGTCGCGCTTCAGTGCCTTCATCAGGAAGTCAGCCAACTGCCGTGCTGTCTCAACCCACACGATGCGGATGCTGCCGTCATGCAACAATGAACGCACATAGTGATACTCGACGTTGATGTGCTTTGTGCGTGTGTGATGCACGCCGTCATTGTCGGCGATGGCCATGGCACTCTCATTGTCACAATGCAGCGTGATGGATGGGACAAACTGGCGCAACTCAGACAGCAGACGACGCAACCACACACTCTCACACGCGCCTGATCCAAGAGCCACGTACTCAGCCTCAGCGGTGCTGCGTGCAATGCACCCCTGCTTGCCACTGCGCCACGACACAGCCGTGCCGCAAATCAAAAAGATCCAGCCTGTGCGACTCTTACCGTCCGGGCTGCCGGCCCAGTCGCTGTCGGTGTAGCCCACTGCGACAACAGACGGTTGACGGCGGAACATAAGACCTCACCGAGGAGTCGAGATGATATAGCGCAATACTCGGATCGCGGCCTCGTGGTGGAGGTGACGCGGCTCCTGAGAAAACTGGTCCAGGAGGTTGACGGCGAACGCGATGTCTGGACGCGTCGTCGTCGCAAAAAACATCAATGACCCGATGACTCGCAGGTACGCGGTCATGTCAACTGGCTCCCCCACAACAGCTGGGTCAAGACTCTTCAGCTTCACCTGGCCATCGGGCGACATGGGTGAGGATGCGCTCGGTACGAGTGGCAGGTCCTCGGCGAAGCGAGTGGACAGAGTCTGCACATAAGCAGCCTGATGGACATGGAGAATGCCCTGGGAGCGATCATGCTCGAGCTCCATGCCCAGGAAGACTCGGGCAGACCCGAGATCCTTCATCTGGTAGGTGGCGTGCAGCAGTTCCTTGACGCGCTGGATGGCAGCCGTGTCTGGCGACGCAATGAGGAGGTCGTCGACGTACACCAGAACAGCAGCGAAGGTCTGGCCTCGCGGACTGACAAACAGTGCAGGGTCTGCGGTGCTGCGCTGGAGCCCACCTCGAAGGAGCGTGCTGCTGATCTCCTGGTTCCAGCACCGAGGCAACTGTTTCAGGCCATAGAGGGCCTTACGCAGGCGCCACACTCTCCCGGTGCCATCGTCGAAGCCTGGTGGCTGCACCATGTAAAGCTCCTCACCCTCCAGTGAACCATGGAGAAAAGCGTTGCTCACATCCATCTGATGCAGCTCCCACCCATGCTGGGCGACCAGGCTGAAGAGCGCCCGGCTGGTGGAGAACCGGCCAACTGGGGCAAAGATCTGGTCATAGTCGACCCCAGGGACCTGGGCAAACCCCTTTGCAGTGAGGCGGGCCTTGTACTTGTCCAAGGACCCGTCAGGTTTCCACTTGCGCCGAAA
>SZWC01014665.1:12224-38778 GCA_023375785.1 Penium margaritaceum
ACTACCACCACTACTACTACTACTACTACTACTAGTACTACTACTACTACTACTACTACTACTACTACCACCACTACTACTACTACTACTACTACTAGTACTACTACTACTACTACTACTACTACTACTACATACAAATGATCCTGTTATCCCAATTCCTTGGATTGTATTTTTCTTCGCACCTAATCTATGTGATGTATGCACATTCCACTCAGCGTAACATTTCAACCTTTCATCGTACGTCAATAACTTTGTTCAGATTTTTAGAATGTGGGAGAATGGAGCGTGCAATGTCCTTCAGGTTTTCCATTGGGTTCGACAAGTCTTGCCACATGATTTTGGTGCAGTCACGGGTAGAACTTTTTCAATCCACGATGTAAGAGCAGTTGCATAACTTGGTGATCTCATTGAGTGAGTATCCTACTGCCTTTGGATATCCTTCAGCTCAGATTGTAAAGTGAAGGCCATGCCACACACAAGCCTGGCTTTGGGTTCAATCTTCCTCTCATCACTGTCAACCTTGATTGCGGTAATGTACTCCTTCAAAATAATTAGTCGCATCCAAACATTTGGTGCTTTGAAATCCAGAAGATAAAGCAACCCGGGTTTTGTCGTATGGACCTGGTATTCACTGGATAGCTTCTTATTCCTTTTTTTGAGCAATGCACATAATACAATCACATTTTCTAGCTCATATAGTGCAGTGGTGAGTTTCTGGAGCATATGCTGTTGAGGTTCCCGAGAGCTTTTGGTGTAGGTCATCATCGATGTGAGCCTGTCGTTCGGCACCACTTCCTATCATGCCAAGTGATGGGAATTTGTCGAGTCTCAAGGATCTGTCACTAAGTTGACTGTAAGAGTCATCCATGATGTGTAAAGGTTGTCCCTTGTGCTTCCTAGGTTGCTTGTAGAGTGTTGTAGATTGATTGATACTATCCCTCAAATGCGATTGTATTCATAAGAAAACCACTGTCTGTTTTTGGGAACGCATGTTCCTTTCACCATCATCATTGCGAAGCATGCAATCTTCTGGACAGTGGAGAAGAAAAAAAGGATTTCTTGAGGTCATAGCTTAAGAGTTAATTTGCTGGATGCCGCTTTAGTACCATTTCCATTTTGTTCCAAGTGTTACACTAAGAAAACACTTGGCTAGTGAACAGGTGGAAGTTGTAGAACAGTCAATAACCAGGGTAAATGTATCGTTTGAATCATTTGTAAGTACTCAAGATTCTACTTTGCTTACAAGTGTGAGAAATGTCAAGCACATTTGTACAAGTGCAAAATGAGAATGAGGCATGTTGTATCATCTATTAGATGTGTACATGTTCCTAAAAAGGTAGTTCTTACACCTATCTCAATCAACTAGGGACAGGAAATAGAGCATCTTTTTGGAACATGAGGCTAATGGATCATAAAGTGTAAAACACATACAAAACTTTGTTTTTTTTCCGTGGCAATGCGATCATTTTCCTTCATGACATTTGAGTGACCATGTTTGCTCATTCAAATCAGAGTGAATAAATCCATGGTCTCCGGAGGTTGGACTCTTTTTTTGTTGTTGCGTGTGGCTTAGATAACGTTAGAGGTGAGGGAGCCTGTGTTGTACCCTTGAGAACCCGGGGGTACCTCTCTGGTGGAAGCTTTCAGTCAAAGACTGATCTCCTTTTGTTGGACAAAATCGACATCCAACCGCCAATCTTGCTCCCGTGAGAAGATGCGCACGGTCATAGGTTGCTGACCGAGCCAAGTGGTAAAGCTTCAAAACGACAAAGACCAGCCTCAGCTATTTGTTTTTCCCAACATTTTCGAGCCCAAGATTGAACTAGCATCCTATAGATGTGGAACCCAAAGAAAGGATTATTTTACCATGCTCATCTTTTTCATGATTTGTTTTAGTGCGCATTGCGGAGGTGATGCAATGCCTTAGGTCTTGGTGTTATGTCCCTGACTTACATGAGTCCATTCATCATACATGTGGGAATCCTTTCTTGCATTCATGGTGCACCAAACAATTGAATCCAAAGCTCTACACAAATTGGCTGATGGCACTTTTGCTAGATGCATCAGCCTCTAATTTTTTAATAATGAAGGTTTGGAAAGGTTTGACTAGTCTGTCAGAGTGTCGAAAAAAGTACAAAAAAATGTATCAGTCTATTGATATCCTTTAGATAACTTCTTGATAGTGCTAGTAAAACTATGAAAAAATGTACCTCGGTTTTCTCGCAACACATGGAATTCTTGGTTGATTTCCTGAAATCATCCACTCATGAAGTGATGTAGGAAGTGTCTTTAGGCTCAAGATCCCAAGGATGTCTCATTCTTGTTCCCTCATTTGTATGTATGCGCTCCTTACCACTTACTACAAAAAACGCAAGTCGATGTGTTTCCAACATTGCCTTTTTCTCTACAACCACTATCTACTTACTATCCACATTCTACTAGGAACAACACTTCATATTAGAGCACATTTGTGCCATAAGTGAAGCCTTGACTTTGGGACATGTGTTTTATGGGGGGCGAGGACTTTTTTTTTTTTTGAAAACGGCCCCGGGTGGAGGTAGTTTCAACGGGCCCTTACAGGTCTGCACCTGGTGTTCACGACTTTCTGTTATGGTACAGGTTACGAGTCTAAGAGTGAGCATTCTGGTTGCCTCACGCTATGTTTCGGGGAGTGGAAGGGACTTGTGATACATTCACCTATTGTAAAGGGAAAAACACGATTTTGCATCAGTTGTTTAACATAGACACTATCTAAAACATTTATAGGGCTAGTCATGAACTATCCAACGCACCAAACCATGCGCAATTTGGATCACCGTAGCTCCGGATACGTCAGCCAAAGTGCGGCACCCCAAACCAACCACCCAATCGGCAGTGCGTACTACGTTGCCCGCCGAGGTGCCCTCCCACACCAAGGACCCATCAAAATGCCATTGTGGAGGCGCAGATGTCTGTATGTGAAGGGACATTTGCGCAAGGACACTACGTGTCCCTACGTAGTGGCAGCATCCCTCACGCCTTTGGGGCTTGTTTCGATGAGATTACCATCGAGTTTGGTGATGGGGATTGATGAGGTTTGAAACCTGTCCGCGGACCTGCGGTCGGAATATGATGTCCCTACATAGGGACACGTAGTAGTACTTCCTACCCCTTTTCAACCATGTCTCGTGCTTAGTGATAACACACATCGACATGCTTTGTCCTCCTATGCTGCATAGAGTTTTTGCTTAGTAAGATGGAGGCTTTGTTGTCCTCTTCACCAATGTAGGCTCCTGCTGCGGCACACGCAGCTCCCCCACCAACCTGCGTAGCCACACTGTCTCCTTGACCGCCTCAGCCAGCGTGATGTACTATGCTTACACTATGGAGGTGGCGACGTGGTCTTGCTTCCTGCTATACTACAAAACCGTTGCACCAACGGGGAAGAACACGTAGCCGGATGTGGACTTCCTCTTGTCCATATAGCCAGGGTAGTCCCCATCCGTGTAGCAGACCAGAAGCAAAGGTTTTGTCCACCCCTTGCCGTCAAACCTCAGGCGTGCATGCCGTGTCGCCTGCAGGTAGTAGAGGATGCCCTTGACCGCCTGCCAAGACAGTGGTCCTAGATTGGCCGTGTACGTTCTCACTTGGCCCACCGCGTAGGCCAAGTATGTTTGAATCGCCACCATCGCATACACGAGGCTGCCCACCGCCAATTGGTAGGGCACCCCTGCCATATGGTCCCGCTCTTCTTTTGTTTGCAGCACCGTTGCCACGCTCAGTTCATAGGTCATAGAGACTGGACTCCCAACAGGTTTGCAGTTCTGCATGCTGAACCTCTTCAGTACCTTGGCCACGTATTTGGCCTGTCCCAGCTCAAGCTTGCGCGCCCTCCAGTTCCGCGTGATGCTCACCCTGAGGTAGTACTCCAGCTCCCCCATGTCTGAAATCTAGAATCTGTTGGCTCACCTACTGTTTTAGCCGCTTTAGGCTGAGCACTTCCATCAAGCACAAAATAAGGTCGTCCACGTAGAGTGCGCCGATCTGATGGAGCTTCCTATTGCACCGCATGTACATGTGGTGATCTGATTCATACTCTGGTGAACTTTGATTTTGATGCTAACGTTTTCTTAAAGTCGTTGAAATTCGTAGAACATGGACCTTTGTCAAATCCAAAAGTACCACCAAATTACTCATAAACTTGTTCTGTCGATTTCAATGGTGCACCTCCACTATCTCATCAAATCATCAACTGGGTTCTTCACTTTTTTCTGTTTCGAACTTGGATGGTGCAGTTGACATTTGTTCTGTGCCTATCAAAGTTCAGGCACTTTGTCGTGCCTTTTGGTCTCTTGAGACCACCCAGTGCTCCACGCCTCACGTTTGAAGCTCTCCGAACAACAAGCGTGAGAGCATTCAACCATTTAAAACCTCGAACGGTCAGTTGGTCGTTGCTCACAAGGTTGAACAAGAAGCCAAAAAAACACATCGAGCAGATGTCCTCGTCAGAATCAAAAGCTAAACCACCACGGTCGTTGAATATAAGGGTCTACCCCCTCTTTTTCGTTGATCTCAAAAGTACCCCTAAAACAGTTACAAAGTGCTAAAAATGTCGTCGAATCAGTCATGGAACAACTCAACCGTCGAATTCAAAGTTCACTGGGGTAGTTCTTGAAACCGAGCTGTGCCATGAAGCTCTCCATCTGTTGGTACAAGCATCTCGGCAATTGTTTTAGCCCATATAATGACTTTTGCAGCTTGCATATCTTGCCCTCTGTTTCCTCCACACCCTATGGCACCTCCATGTAGACCTCTTTGTCTATGATAACATTGAGAAAGGCCTTCTTTATGTCCATTTGGTAGAGCTCCACGTCCTTCGCGGCCGCCACCGAAAGGATCGCCTAGATGCTTGTGAACTTGGCGACAGGAGCAAACGCCTCATCGTAGTGCTTTCCCTTCCGCTATGCATATCCATTTGCCATTAGCCGCGCCTTGTGTTTTTCAACCACACCTTCCTTTGTAAACTTGGTCTTAAAGACCCACTTTGAGCCGATGACCTTGGCATCTTTCGGCCTATCAACAAGGTGCCACGTGTCATTCTCCGTGATGGACGCCAGCTCCCATTGGATGGCTGAGTCCCATCGATCCCCTTTGGGCCACACAAGTGCCTCTTGTATAGTAGTTTGCTCTGTTCATGCAACCAGCATGCACCGCGTCATGCCGATCCCTCAACCGGTGCTTGCATCGACGCGCTTCTCCGCTTTCCGCCACCTCCTCCTACGGCACAGTAGTTTTGGCGGTGCACCATCACTTTGCTACAATCCTTCCAACTCTACATGCTCTAGTCAATCATCGACCGGACGGCTCCCCAAGGATCTCTCCCGCTCTGGCAAAACATCACCAGAACGGTCAACGCATCCAGCGGATTATCCACCAAAGCTCGATGAGCAATTTATCGGGAGTGGGTGTCTTGGTACCCTTGGTGCCTCATCCGTTGGTTCCACTTGGTGGATCTCCTCATCGACTTGATCTTCATCGAAGTCCTTAGCATCGGCTGCCATCGCTGGTGCACCGTCAAGCTCTGATGTCGCATTCTCAAATTTGTCATCCGCCGACTCCTTCTCGTAGTCAAGGAGTTGAAACCACTCCCCCATCTTTGGAGAGTCCACCACGCCTATGTCGTTGCTGCCGATGTGGCTTAGCAAGGAAGAGACACGACTTTGCCCACAGCTCCAGCTTGCTGCCGCGCTGCTCTCCAGCTTACACCATCATTTGTGCCTTACACCCAAACTCTTTCAGGTGTACCACACTTGGCTTGTGCCCGCTCCAAACCTCTTGCGACGTCTTCCAGCCTCTCTTCCCCTTCAGCACCGTTGTAGGAGTGAGTTTGCCTCTCCACAACGACGAAATACTCCTTTAGCCGGTCCAAGATCTCGCCTTTCCACTTCATAAATTACACGTAGAGTTTTCTGCTATAGTCATCAATGAAGGTGATGAAGTAACACTCGTTGCTCTTTGACATCGTCTTGGAAAGTATGCACAAGGCGTTGTGCATGACCTCCAGCAGGTCTGAAGCGCAATTCACGTTCTTGTCAAACGGAAACACCTCGCCTTGCCCAAAATGTAAGGCTCTCACCTTTTGTGCTTTGCTTCATCTGTTGCCTCTTTTCCATCGTTGTTGACGAGGCCACGTACCAGCTACCGCTTTTCCATCTCCTTCACAACTTTGGGTGAGGAATGCCCTCATCGTCAATGTCAGAGCTCCAGATCAGCTCTCCCTCCTTTTTCCAGGTTCACGGTACGTTCCTACAAGTCTGATGAATCTGTCATAGCAGGGATCACGTTGCTCCACGATGTAGAGGCCTCCCTTGCGCTTGGCCTCCAGCACGGGCTCGTCGCCACAGTCCTTCCACATGACTGCCCCCTTTCTCTTGAAGACCACCTTTGTACCCCTTGACCATCAAGTGGTTGAAATGTAGAATACTAGCCAAACCGGGTATGTGCTGCACGTTCTTGATGACACGTTGCACCCGCTTTCCATCAACCACCACCTCCAGGTCCAGGTCTCCTTGTCCAACTGCCGGCTCAACCTTGTTGCTTGTGACCACCATGGAATTGCTGGACTTGGTGTAGTTGATGAACCTGATCTTCTCAACTTTGGTATGCTCCTCCGCTCCAGAGTGAATTTATCTCCGGTTGGCCTTTCAAAGGTAGTGGTTTTGAGTACTGTTGAGGAGTGCCTTCTTGCCTTTGGCGTCCTTGCCGCCAGCCTTTGCCTCCTCAGTGCACTCATGGGCCCAGTGGCCCTCCTTGCCATAGTTATGGCATGCATCCTTCTTTGCACCCTTCTTGCCACTGCCATGTCCGTAGCCTCCCTTGCCCTCGTTTCCGCCACCACGCGTTTTGGTGACAAGGGCCAACTAAGAAGTCAAGGACTCCCCACAGCTCCGTCACTACGCCTCGTTGCGGATGTACTATGCAACCGCGTTGTAGGTGAGCTTGTCCTTTGTCCATCCTCCAGCAATGATGATGAGAGGGCTCCAAACATCAGCAAGGGTCATGAGGAGGGCCATCGCCTGCAGGTATGCGTCGATCTTCCAATCCACGATGTGCATGGCCAAGATGACATCATCTCCCTCCTTGATTCTCAATTTCAAGAGTCTCTTCATTGTGAATACTTTGTTTGCTAGCGACTTGAATTGATGGATGACATAGAGTTTTGGCCAAGCCTCGGCTGCCAGCTTGCAGCCCTACAAGTAGTCCCACTATGACTCAGCCATTTCAGACACCAACAGCATGAGCGCCTTTGTGTTCTTCTTTGCAAATGCCTCCTAGTTTTTTTGTCGCCGTTTCTTTGTCAAGGACTTCCATTCCCTTCATGACCTCCAATAGCACCTTATGGAAAAGGTGCAGCTCGAAGTACTATCTCTGTAGTCCAAAGCCTAGACCACCTACATACTTCTGGATGTACTGCGTCTCCTTCTGTGCCCTTTGCGTAGTCTTCCAATCGGGGACCTAAAAGTTTAAAGGTGATTTCTTCCTTGACAACAATCCCGTATATAGCAAAAGCCGTGAATGGTGTGAAGACCGGTCGGGGCCGTGGGCCTAGAATCCTTTGTCAGAAAATGGCTCGCTGGTGGAGGCAGTTCCAATGTACCCCGACGGGTTTGCACTTGGTGTTCATGGCTTTCTGTTTTGGTGCAGAACCTGAGCCCAAGCGTGAGCTTTCTTGTCGTCTCATGATATGTTTCTAGGAGTGGAAGGGACTTGTGAGGTAACCCCTTCTTGCAAAGGGAAAGATGTGATATTGCATTCATTTTTTCAACAGGGACATGATCTACACATTTGTAGGCCTAGTCATGAGCTCTACAACGTACCAAACTGTATGCAATTTGGATCACCGTAGCTCCCACCACATCAGCCAAAGCGCGGCACCCCAAACCACCCGCTCGATCAGCGGTATGCACCACGTCGCCCGCCGAGGCGCCCTCGTACATCAAGGACCCATCAAAATGCCATTCTGGAGGCGCAGATGTTGCTACACGTAGTGACGGTGCCCCTCGAGCCTTTGGGGTCTGTTGTGTTGAGTTAATCATCGACTTTGGTGATGGGCATGGATGTGGTTTGAAACCTATCCGCGAACCTGACCAAGTCCCCAAGTAACAAACTATACTACTGATTTTTGGACTCCGAGCCGGGATTTTGGCCAAGTCCCTTAGTAACAAACTGCACTACTGACATCTGGTGCATCTTCCACTGGACGCCTCGGCAGCCTTCTTGAGCAAAACTCCCAGGTGGGATTGTGTTACTCGTTCCGGTCAGTTATTCACCGGTAGTCGAACAGCAGCCGGCTCCCATAGCCGCCGCACACACCCCAAATCTAGAAGCCCATGTCTTCCTTGTTACTTGTCCGATTCTGGCAAAACAACTTCCACTGGATTCAACAACTCAATAAATTTCAAGGGTAATCCTCTCTTTTAGGATCTAAGCAGTCATTGAGCTGCTATACCCAAGTGCAAGGATTTTCCTCTCTCTTGCGGCTCTCTAGCGCCTCACCGCGCCGCACTTGGGCATGCATAGGATCAAATCCTCAAGAGTCTTGTGGTGCATGAGGGAAATTCTAATCATAGCAAAGATCTACTTCTCTGTGAGGGTTTCTCTCCCACTCACTTTAGATTCATGTCCAATGGTTCATGTAGTAGCGGACTAATGATGGTAGAGGCGTGGTGATGGTTGTGTGGTACACTTATTGTCAAATGGACTTACATTGTATGATAATGCATATGACCAACCTGGATTTAAGGAAACCAATGAATAGTTTCTTGAGTAGCAACCCTCAAAAGGAGCCAAGTAGGAGATAGTTTTTCCTAAACTAATTGCTTAAGAAAAGAAAGAAAAAAGGGCCAACCGATGGATTTACTCCTATGTCTGAATGGCAAATACATTTTTTGCGACCCTCCACCATCTCAAAGATTGAAGACCTCGTAACAACGAAAGTGAAAGCAACGATTATACCCAGCAACGAGCAGCGGTAATCTGGCGAAGACTTTGGTGATGCAGGGACAGCTCCAAGCGATACAAAATGGTCTCCAGGTGACCTAGGCAACATCTCGGCAGATTTTGTGAATAACTGTGCAGCACCAATGAATCCATAGACAGACCTAGTGGTGGAACCCTCAAGCTCGGTGATCCCATGGCATCCATTGCTGCCTGTCAATGCAAAACGTGGTACTTCAAGAGGAGGCATTGGCCAGAAAAGCTAATTGTTGCGCTAAAGGAGCTGCAAAACATGTGCACGTAGGAAGTAGTTCTAAGGAAGGAATGTTTAACACTGTAATGAACCCCGGATCCGGACGGCACTCACCTAGTTGTTTCACCCCACAAATTCTAATAGATGGATTATTTGGATATGAGTGACAGGTTTTGAGGTGCATTTCACCATTGTTAGTAACAACAAAATCAAGAAGAAAACCAACCTCAATCCTTCACTTTTGTGTGGCACGTCACTGAGTTGGTGGGCTAATCTAAACTCCATTGGAAACATGTAGGATATAGGTCAAGCGTGGTAAAGAGCTCACACGACTGCTCTCACGCTATCGAGTGCATGCGTTCTACCTCTCAAGAAGAAAAATCCTGCATGGCAATATTCCCAGCCCCTAATTAAGGAGTGGAATGACTTTATACATGCAATCTGTGCACATTTTAGAAGCTTGATGAAGTTTTCTTAGGCATGATACATGCTTTTATGATTAGGTCAGCATGGTAGAGTGAACACAAAGTTTGTGTGAAATTATCACTAGCAGTGACAACACCCTGTATGGACTCCATTTACACTACATGAACTAAGCTAAACATGATATACTCTAGGAAAATCCCAGACCTGGCATCCAAGATGGTCTTTTGTAAATGATCGTGTTAGCTGACCGGGTTGAGAGCACTAAGTAAAAAGCTTACATGAAATAATCAAATTGTTGGAAACCAAACGAGTAAAATAATTCAGGTGGAAAAGAAAAGACCCAGCCTACAGGGACCTCAAACGTGATGAAGATCAACATTCTCGATCAGCAAGACCAGCAGATGTGGTGGACTTGCGAGACGTTGGGCCGCGTTCCACAAAACTATTGGAAGCGGATGCAAGAGGCAGAAAAGGCGTGGAAGTCAAATAGACCAAATCAGGGGTCAAGAAATAGTGAAAGACAAGGCAAGGTTCCTATTCAGTGGGAAACATTTACATCAACCGATCACCCATCGACTCTCCATGTTGCATATGAGGATTCTGTACATTGCGAATCTCAACGAGGACTATGAGGATGAACAAATGACGATACTACCACAAGTGCAACCAAGGGATTGTAGAAGCCAAAAACAGTAGCTTTGTCAATGGACAGGGGGCCTCTCATTACTTTTCTAGCAACAACATGGTTTGGAAGCTCCACTTGAGTACCAGAATAGAGGTTTTTTGAGGAAAAAACCATGGATGGATGACATTATCCATCGATTTTCTGAACCACTATGGTTATAGATCCAATATCTTCATGGTGAAATTGTCTAGAAAACGTGTCTTATGAATGACCAAAAATAATCCTTGGACGTAACATTCGATACGAGTGCAACCCGCAAGTTGATACATCTCTTGGGAGTGGTTTACATGAGCATTAATGGACGAACACGTCTTCTACATCTTATCAAGAAAACACTGAGATAGCAATTGGTAATGTTAGTTAAAAGGATGGAAGCACCACTGGTAGTTGCAACAGTCACAACACGACACACAAGGAAGATTACGCTGGATGTGGCTTAGCTGTAACTTCAATCCACAGCCCAGGCATGGTTGATCCACAAGGATCCAAGAAAAGGGAGAAACATTGCTTCAGTTGAAGCAACTAACCTAACTGCCTCATCAGCCTCAAAACCTGGATAGTGTACAACCTTTTTGGAGGACTTCATATCTATTGCCAGGGATTTCAAGAGGAATTCCCTGGAACAACTGCCTCAAGAGTTACCTCCTCACCCCAACATCGATCATAACATACCCTTGACGCTTGTAAAAAAATCCATGGGACTTGTTGGATGAGATTGACGAGGTGCTCCGTTAGGGATTCATGAGGCCAATCACGCCACCGTAGGTAGCTCTGGAATCTTTCGTCAAGAAGAAGACCAACATAATGTGGATGTGTGTAGAATAGAGGGCACACCAGAAGATCACCATCACGAACCGACACCCTCTTTTGTGATCCCAATTATGTTTACCAACTTCTAGTGTGAATAACTTCTAGAAACATCGGCCAACAGAGCAGCTATAATCAAATCAGTGTTTTTTTGTAGGGACACAATAGGGATAGTATCTTGAATTTCCTAAGGATACTTGAATTTCATGCATATGCCCCTTGGACTCAAAGATATCCCAATAGCATGTATAGTGGAAAATCACAACCATTTGAAAGTTTTCGCTCAATGAATGTTGTTATTCATTTCTATGACAACTTGGTGCTTCTTGTATGCCAGAGGAGCACTTTCTATGTCTTTCAAACTGCCTGGATGTTTTGAAAAAATGTAAACTCTATAAAAACACTCTCAAAGTGTGACTGTGTTTGCCATTTTCATATCCGGTTAAATGCTCACTTGGCTCCAGATAGGTTTTAAGTCAACATTTTTTTAACACCGGATGAACATTCATGCTGTCAAGTAGGCAAAGCGTTGCAAAGGTAGGTCTCCAAATCTCCTTAATGTCAAGTGGCCCCAAACACTTAGGTATGATGTTTGCAAAGTCCAGGGCAGCCTGGCACTCGGATGTTTACCGAGCTTAGCAGGACAAAAAAAAATCTGTGAAATTTGTTGTCCATCCGATGTTTGTCAGCCACTCACTTTATGACCATTTGATTGTTTTCAAGAGTCTAGCAAGCCTTGTACCACATGGTTTGGAAAAATAGTTGTTAGGTGCCATTTTCTAAACTCTGTAGACCTTTCATCGTGGCAGTACGTTTTCTATACACTAAGTCACGTAGAGAGTTTTCCCTCACTGTGAAAGTTGTAGAGTTGTATGCAAGAGCAAAAATTGGTTGCTTCATTGCCCGATTTGTGCCATGTCACTCACAAAACATTTGGATTGGTTTCCAGAGAATGTAATTGGTGCATTCACTCAAAGGATGGAAGTTAATTGATCGTTGGAACTGATGGACGTAGCGAGTTCGAAGTCCCTGCTATTTTCTGTCGGTAAACCTTTTGTCTCTATCACTCGTGATCAGGCTAGGAATGCTGAACTTTTGCATGAAAATTGTGTGGAAGAATCACGGAGCTTCCTTGAAAATGACCATTATCTTTGTAACTGTGAAGTGCCACATCTTTGAAATGAACTCCACCACCATAAGAATTGTGTCGAGCCCTTCTGGTGGGACGAATAAACCTGTCGTGAGTTTTATAGAGATATTCAATGACAATTCTTTGGGTTGGTGTAGCAGTTGAAACTTGGAATTTTTTGGCGTCGACACACATTGCATATCTTGGAAATATTTGCAATTTTGGTTTGCATGTTGTCATACCAATAGTTCTGCATTAGTTCCTTTGTTTCTTTTCTTTGCCAAAGTTTCTTCTTAGACTTATGTCGCTTCACTCCAATGACATGTGACGTAGCTAGCCTCTACGGGTTACGAAGAGTGTTAAAGTGAATTGTCATTGCCCGTATGGGTCAATGAACCAGAGTTCTATTTCTTAATACCCTCTGAACTCCTTGTAAACCTTTGCGAACAACCTTATGAGTAATTTTCTTATTAAATAAGAGCCATGCCGGTCAAAGCCATCTGATCCAATCACTAACTTTGAGTACTCACTAATTTCTTTTCTAGGAGATTACTCGATGTGATTTTCAAAGTTGGTCTCAAAGATCTCCATCCATTGAATTTATCAACCACTCAGATTAGGCTATGTCTTTTCATGTGTGTGTGTGTGTGTGTGATGATGATAGGTGCAGTCAACACATCATCTGCATTCTACATACAACATCTACATCTTCAATGTGTGCTCGACTACCAACATCTCCTTTTTGTATGGAGTGTAGTTCAACTCCTGCCTACACAAGTTTCTCAACATGGAAGCGGCCGGTAATTCTCCACCACCGTTGTCTTGGAGGAGAATGACTTTGACTGTTCAATCGCACCTATCGATGGCAATGACGTCGTCCACTAATAGACCTGCCAATTGTATGGCTAGCATCAGAATCATGGCATTTTTCTAACTGTTACATTCTTCTTGTTTGATATCTTTCCAGCTTCACTTGATGGCTTCATGGTTGAGATTGGACATAGGTGTTAACAATCTAGTACATTCCTTTGCAATTCCACGGTAGTACTTGCAAAACCTAAAAATGGTGGATGTTTGACAACGAGCGATTGCCTCCACCTTCTTTTGTTCCATCGTAGTTCTTTTGCTGTTGATGATGTAGTCCAAAAACTCGAACAAACAACAATCAGAGTTGTAATTTGCAAGTTTCTTGTAGAATTTCTCTGAATTAAAAACATCAAGGATTTTTGAAAGATGTGCACTATGCTCCTCCATTTGAGGCTACACAGAATAAATTTGTTGACATATGCAAAGGCTTGTTGAGATACGGTGGAAAAGTATTGTTCATGTTTTCCATAAATGTTGCCCAAGCATTTGTGAGTCTGAAAAGCATAGCTGTCAACTTGAAACTCCAATAGCATGCACGGAATGCCATATTCTTTACATCCTTATCCGTCACGTGAATCTGATGATAGCCACTTTATATGTCAATTGGATGAAAATTCGCCATGCTCAGCATCAGTCACAATGACTATGTACTAAAAGGAAAAGATAGCAATAATGATATTGTTTAATTCCATTCAATCCATGCACATGTGTAGAATTCTTGTTTTCATTCAAACAAAGACATAGGTGCCACGTAGGGTGATGTGGATGGCTTTGTAAGATTCTAGTGGAGCATCCCATCCAGCTGCACTTTAAACCATATCCATGTGTGGTTGCTCATTCAATAAATCTCCTTCATTTTGAAAACATTGTCCCATCTTAGGTCTATCCGATGGCCAACGCTTCAATGAAAAGGTCAATCTCAGGGAAGTTGGTAAGGAAAATCAGCTTACAATCATTCATGATTGTTGCAAACTCCTCTCGAAGGTTTGAAAACCTTGCACGTGTTGAGATCAATGAGGCTGCTTGTTTTGTCGCTTTTGGTGCTATGACATTGCTCTCGTCCCCTTGTTCCACGTGGACTAGCTATGTGTAAGCTCCATGTTGCAGGCACGTTTGGCCATGTCCATAGATATCAGCGGCCGCATAGGGTTACAACTGTTGTAACTTTCCCTTCAATTTTCTCTTCATCTTCTTTTCGTAACCACGTCTACACCGTGGGTTGCTAGATCATAGACATGCGTTGCATTTTGCCATCAATGTTGGTATAGGCCACTTAAGTTGACCATTCGACTTGAAGATTGTGTCAGTAAAAGAAACATTTTATGGAAGTCTTATAGATCATTACATCACGCAACTCCTTAATTTGCAGCCAAGGAGATTCACAAACTGGACACATGTGCACCCTTTCATTGATGGTTTATCCTCTAAACACCACTGATTTGGTCTGAAAACCTAGTTTCTTAAACATACCGTAGCCAAAAAAACTGTGAGATGCTTGACATCCACTACTTCTGGTACCATACTATGATTTTTTCACCTCTTGTTTGCATTTAGATATGTATTACTAGTTGGTCCTCTTCATACATAGCATGCAGAGCCATACAGATGAGCGATCGCTAGACACGGAGTACTCCAACCAAAGAGGAGTTTTTTTTTGGTCTTCTATTGCCGTATGCTATCCCCCGACTCCTCCGGTTTAATGACTCCCTTTGTTCTGGTCCTGTTATTGTAATCTTTTACCGTTTCACGCGATGTTTCTAGGCTCGCTGCTAGTCCAATGCAATGCTTGGCTGCTTTGGTACACTGTGTTGATCTCCATTGGACGGGAGATCTCCATGCGTTATGAAACTCCCCCAACATGATAAGAAACGTGTGGTTGGTTTCGTTATCCGTTAGAATTGTACATTCAAGTCATGGAGCCAGCCATACAGATATAGTCTTTTATACCAAAAATTCTCAAGAGTTCATCTATAATGTTGAACATTGCTAGTGCTCAAGGGATTTCTTGCTGAAGGCTGTTGTTTTGGTGGAAACAAAGTTCATCTAAGGCGGTGTCATTGTGTTTTCACAAAAGCGTCATGTGTACTCCACCCTAGTCTACAATTGGAAGCTTTGAAGCTTGTACAACACGTCAAATCAGTGTTTGACTTTGCAAAGCATGCAAGAATGGCACACAAGAATTTGTTCCTCTTTTTTAGGTTGAGCTGAAAAGAAAGGCATCCTGTTTATGCGCTTGAGAGGTAGAGTACCCGCTGTTGACAATGTGAGAGAGGCTGGGCGTGCCACCGATTTGGCTTTGACGATCTCCTTCTGTTGTTGGTTGTCCCTTCTATTACAACAATAACTCAACATCACGTCAAAGGAAAATGAGGTTGCATGTTCAATTTTCTTTAGATCTTTTCTAACCAAGGCAATTGTGAAATACACCCCCAAAGTTGTCAGCCATGTCCATACCATATGTTTTCTGGGTTGGTAGGATCAAAAGACCTAGGGAGCGCTGGTGGGATGTGAGAAAAAGAGAAAAAGAGAAAAAGAGTTGAGTGTTCCTCTAGAGAGCACAGCCTTCTTGCGCACATTCTGTGCTCCTACAACTCCATGGTAAGCTACTGAAACTAATGGTTATCCTACATCTTCTTCTATATGCATATTCAATGCAGCCTTACGGTTGGGGCCATCTCCCATCATACCAGATCTTGCCCCGGTGGGCAAAGGCAAGGGCGAAGAGTTTGCCGAGAGCTCAAGGTGTAGCGTGAGGTGTGCCACGTGGTTTGAACTGGTCTTGCCTTGTGGGGCGGTGGATGGGATGGGTTGGGGGTTGGAGACCCTTAATCATCACGCTTTTGGCCCAGCGGACCAAGCTTCCCGTCCATTTGCTGCATTTGGTATCATAGCGCCGGGGTTCGACACCCATTGTGGACACCGAGGGCGGGTCCATTCCTTTGTGGGAGGAATGTAGCACGAGGTGTGCCACGTGGCTTGAATTGGTCTTGGCCTGTGGGGCGGCAGATGGGATGGGTTGAGGGTTGGAGACCCTCAATCATCGCGGTTTTGACCCAGTGGGCCAAGCTTCCCGTCTGTTTGCTACACAAGGGGTCCATCACCAGGTTTTCTGTCCAAGTTGTCAAAGCTACACCATTTGCCATGAAGTCGGCCGTTGCTTTTGCTTAGGTCACATAGAGAGCATTATGAACTGCTCATTGTTGATCCTCAATTACTGAATTATTTGCCGGTTTGCCGCTGCTCATCATCGGATGTGCTCGTTCCCTTTATTGTTGTCGTTGTGAGGTCCGTGATCTTATGGATGTTACCGATGCAAGGAAGGCTTGTGTGAGGTTTTCTCCAAGGAGAAAAGCTTTCATTTGCCATCCAGTAAAAGCGTGCTTTGATACCAAATGTTGCGCCGAATGAAACGTAGATGGTGTAGGAGATGCAAAGCAAAAGGTGACCAGAGGAAGAGGAACATTTGGAGTGTTTGTTGTTACTATGAGGTGTACTTCGATGATAAGTTCCAAAACTTTCAAGCACGTATGTAATAATGGAAACAAGAATGAGGCGTACTTGGGGTGCTTGGTCCTCAAGTTGAATGGCGTATCTGATGCGACACATCATGAGGGGTTGCTTAGAGGAATTTAATGGAGAAGTTTGGGGATTACAAGGATGTTAAGGAGCATGATAAAAAGGTCTGTTGGTGTCAAGAAGTTACCCGAAAGAACTTACAATATTGATATGGATCTTGGCAGCTTTGTTGAAACTTCTACAACGGAGCAATGAAGGTCGAGGCAGCTGGTCAAAAGCCCTTGCCCGAACGACGTACAATCTGGAAGTCAAAATCTAGCGGGCCATGGGTTTCAGGAAGAAAGTACCCCTGTGTGGAGTCATGTTCGATAGCGATGTAACACAAAGTATCATTGGCTAAGCAACACAAATAATTGGAGGTTGACGCGTGGTAGGCTACAAATGGAAACATAGAAAAGCCCATGAGTTGTGTTTTGGGACATGTGTACGTGGTTCAAGGGGGTCATCTTGCTCCTAGTTTTGGAAATTCAGTATAAGATTCCCACATTCCAATGGTATTCTTTAATCACTCCACAATTTTAAACTAAATTCATCAACCCCATGTTTTTATTCATTTGAGATCACCCTCTTTAGCCTAAGTCGCCAATGAGAAGCTATGAACCCCTAAAGAAAGAGTTGGTGGTGATCGACACATGCATTAGGCAATGGGGCACTTCGACCTCGGAGCCCTAGTTGCTTGAGCAGTTTGATACGGGGACCCGCTTTGGTATCTGACGAACCCTTCCGTCCCGCCGGCCAATCTCACCAACGAGAGGGCCTAGTCATCCAATCTCGACAACCTCAGAGCCCGTTGGCTATGCAATGGCAGTTGCAGGCTCGATCCGGCAACATCAGTGGCCAGCGTTTGCCAACGACAGTCTGTGGGTAGCGAACAATCTGGCAAACCAAACTGAATTTGTTTTAGTGTAACATAGTTGGAAAACGAACGTGTCAACAGAACAAGTTCCAATCGTGTTTTCCTTCCATAGCGCACGATTTAGGATTTCATGAAATCGTCGGAAGTGTTTTGGGCACTTTTTGCTTGCAAACAGTCGGCCGAGATAGCAGGCCCTGCAACACCCCGGCTATCACGGATCGCGCCGGCAGCTAGCGGGCCCTCTTGTTGACTGCCGCCCGAACACGGGTTCCGGCGCCAATGGATCGGGCTATGCGGGTCCTCGCGTTAGGACAAGGCAAGAACCCGGGCCCAAAGGTCAATTCATCCTAGGCAATGTCAGTGGAGATAGGTCGACCATGCCTCGTCCAAAAATGGATTGGCATTTCAAAGAGGAACCTAATGTATGAATTACGGAGCTGTTTTACCATTGCTTCGAGACTTGTTGAAAACCACTACTTTGCAATATCTCCTCCAAGGCCTTGCTTACGCGAGGCCTAAGAGGTTAGATATCCATTTTTCTTCACTCAAACCCCTAAAACTTCAATGAATTTTTCATTAAAGTAGAAGCCATTTGAAAAGTTTCAAAATCGGAATCTTACGAACGAATCAAATTTTAACCATAATTTGGGGCAACATGAGCTAGAATCCATGTAGCAGGTTGAGGCATCAGTGTTGTTGATGCAGCGTGTGGACTTCCACGCTTGTTGCTTAAGTCTGCTGCCCCCTCAGTCTGCTGCTCTAGAGTCTAAGTCCGTGAGCTCTGGGTTTGTTACTCAGAGATGCACGCGCCAAAGTTAGCGCCAGAAGGCAATTGAAAACCGGAATTAACTGATTAGTGATCAAGAATGAGCAACAACAGGAGACCCCTCCAAGTTCTAGCCCCCCCCCCTCCCAGCTCTGTAGAGCTTGTTACTCAGATCACTAGCCAGTCAGAAAATAGCTCTACGTTCAGGCTGGCAGGTTTTCTCGGTATGGCCTGCCAGACGGCCCAAAACCCGGGTGTCATCCGTTTTGCCTGAAATCTGGACCATACCACAATACCAACACTGCAAACACAGCCATGCGGTCAGAAAAATCTAGAAAAATAGTAGCAAAGAGTTATGACTGCCCGAACCCAGGCAGTGCTTACGTTGGTCCAATGTACCAAGCAGTGCCCCGCAATATGAAATATGGACTCTAGGCAGAGCATGACGTAGTAGACACAACAGCACAGTCAGATCCAACACCACAAGCACGTAGACGACCTCTGCGGAGCCAGTAACTACAAGCGACTCGACCGCCAAGGAGGCCTGCCGATGGAGCTCAGCACATTGACACAGGGAGGAGGTGCCAGCGAACTACGAGTAGGAATCAGCGCACGTCAACTCCATCGGACGACACTCAAGCGGCGTCAGTCATCTGCACGCCAATGCACACAAGCCGGGAGGACACACCAGAGTACAATGAGAGGCGTGGAAAAACCAACACTCCCCCATGACTCACAAGTGCATTGCACATGGGAAGGCAGCATCACATACGACGGACAAAGTCCCCTAGGCACATGGATATGGAAGTGAGGAAAAAGGGTGCTACTCACAGACACACACCGATTGAACTTACAGCCTTTTGAACGAGTCTCGCTTCAGTGCCTTGGTCAAGAAGTCAGCCAACTGTCGTGCTGTCTCGACCCACACAATGCTGATGCTACCGTCATGCAACAACGAATGCACATAGTGATACTCAACATGGATGTGCTTTGTCCGTGTATGATGCACGTCGTCATTGTCGGCGATGGCCATGGATCTCTCATTGTCACAATGCAACGTAATGGACGCGACGGGCTGACGCAGCTCGGACAACAGACGACGTAGCCACACGCTGTCACATGCGCATGAACCAAGGGCTATGTACTCAGCCTCAACCGTGCTGTGTGCAATGCACCCCTGCTTGCCACTACGCCAGGATACCGCTGTGCTGCCAACCAGAAAGATCCAGCCTATGCGGCTCTTACCGTCAGGACTGCTAGCCTAGTCACTGTTGGTGTAGCCAACCGCGACAACAGACGGCTGTCGGCGGAACATGAGACCTCGCCGTGGAGTCGAGACGACATAGCGCAGTACTCGGATCGCGGCCTCAAAGTGGAGATGATGCGGTTCCTTAGAGAACAAAGCTACAAGGTTGACGGCGAACGCGATCTCTGGACTTGTCGTTGTGGCCAGGAACATCAGTGACTCGATGACGCGCAAATACGCGGTCACGTCTATTGGCTCCCCCACCACAGTTGGATTGGAGCTTGTGAGCATCGCCTGACCGTTCGGCGACATGAGTGAAGATGCTCTCGGCACCAGGGACAAGTCCTCAGAGAAGCATCCGGACAGGGTGCTGATGTAGACAGCTTGATAGACATGCAGTATGCCAGCGAAGCGATCATGCTCAAGTTCCATGCCCAGAAAGACTCTTGTTGGCCCGAGGTCTTTCATCTAGTAGGCGGCGTGCAGCAGGTCCTTGACCCGCTGGATGGCAGCAACATCCAATGAGCAGGTCATCGACATAGACCAAGACGCCGAAGAGCGTCTCACCTCTCGGGCTAATGAACAACGCGGGATCGGCTGAGATGCGAAGGAGGCCGCCGCTCAGAAGCGTACGACTTATTTCCTGGTTCTAGCAGCCTCGTGACTCCTTCAAGCCATAGAGGGCTTTTCGCAGCTTCCAAACTTTGCCATAGCTATCGTCGAAGCCTGGGGGCTACACCATGTAGAGCTCCTCACCCTCCAGTGAGCTATGGAGGAAGGCGTTGCTCACATCCATCTGATGTAGTTCCCACCCATGCTGTGCAACCAGGGTGAACAATGCGCGGCTGGTGGAGAATCGACCGACCGGTGTGAAGATCTTGTCATATTCGATCCCAAGTATGTGAGCAAACCCCATGGCCTCGAGACGGGCTTTGTACTTTTCCAGAGACCCGTCTGGCTTCCATTTCCGCTGGAGAGCCCACTTGGCACCGATGGCCTTGCGACCCGGAAGAAGTTTGACGAGCTCGTAGACGTGATGTTGTCGGATGGCAGCTAGCTCGTCGGCGCACGCCGCTTCCCAGTGTGTGGCCTCGGGAAACGGCCGAGCCTCGCGCAGGGTGGCTGGGTCCTTTGGTTGCTTAGTGGAGCTGACTGTGAGGGCATGCGTATTCCTTGTCCCTGGTGGCAACTGCGTGAGTGCGGCCGTAACGGCATACCAATGTTCCTGATGGAGCAGGGCGTATCCCAGAGCCGACCCTGGATGTAGGTCCGTAATGACTTACAGTGTGGCCAAACCAAGTGCCTTGGTACCGTGGTCCCCACTCACGACCGTGGGAGTGGAGCCACGTCTCCGAGGCAGTGGATCTGCATCTCCCCCAAGGGGTCGTGGGGTGAGAGGACGTGCATAGGTGGCCTGAGTGCTAACTGTCAGGACTCTGGGTCTGAGGCTCTCGCCTGGACTGCGTGTGTAGCGAGCCGACACGGATGGGGGAGCTTGCTATGAGGGGTTGACAGACGCAGATGGGGTGGCTGGCCCGGAGGGGCCGGCAGACACAGATGGGGCAGCCGGCCTCAAGGGGTTGGCGAACACGGATGGGGCAGCCGGCTCTGAGGGGCTGGCGGACATGGATGGGGCAGGCGACCCTGAGGGGCTAGCGGACACAGACGGGGAAGCCGGCCCTGAGAGGCTGGCGGACACGGACGGGGCAGCCGGCCCTGAGGGGTTGGGGGACACGGATGGGGCAACCGGCCCTGAGGGGCTAGCAGACATGGGCGGGGCAGCCGGCCTCGGGGGCATGGCAGACACAGACGGGGCAGCCGGCCCTGAGGGGCTTGCGGACATGGACGGGGTAGCCAGCCCTGAAGGGTTGGCGGACACGGACGGGGCAGCCGGCCTTGAGGGGCTAGCGGACACAGACGGGGAAGCCGGCCCTGAGGGGCTGGCGGACACGGACGGGGCAGCCGGCCTTGAGGGGCTAGCGGACACAGACGGGGAAGCCGGCCCTGAGGGGCTGGCGGACACGGACGGGGCAGCCGGCCCTGAGGGGTTGGGGGACACGGATGGGGCAGCCGGCCCTGAGGGGCTAGCAGACATGGACGGGGCAGCCGGCCTCGGGGGCATGGCAGACACAGACGGGGCAGCCGGCCCTGAGGGGCTTGCGGACATGGACGGGGTAGCCAGCCCTGAAGGGTTGGCGGACACGGACGGGGCAGCCGGCCTTGAGGGGCTAGCGGACACAGACGGGGCAGCCGACCCTGAGGAGCTGACGTCCACCGACGGGGAAGCCGGCCGTGAGGGACTGGCGGCCACAGACGGGGAAGCCGGCACTGAGGGGCTGGGGGCCACAGATGGGGCGGCCGGCGAGAGTCGGTCCGTGGATGCAGGCGATGGACCAACCGGACGCAAGAAGACGGAGGACGGAATCACCACTCCTCCACGCGATGGGAGGAACATCGACGCGTCTGAGCGAATGAGGTCGCGAGGAAACAGGTTTTCAAAGAAGAGGGCATCCTGGGACTCCACAATGCAACGGCGAGCGGGATCCCAAAATTGTCAGGATTTTGACTGACGGGAGACGCCAAGGAAGGTGCATGGGCGATCGCCAGGGTCGAGCTTGCCACCTTGGTGCGGGGTAGGCAACTAGACGATGGCGACGCAATCCCAGACACGGGCTGGACGCAAGTCGGCGCGTTCTCCCCACCAATGCTCGTATGGGGTGGACTGACGAGGAATGGGTCCATGGAGAATTCGGTTCCAAGACCCATGCCATGTAGGTCATGGCCTCAAAGTAGAAGCCGTCAGAGGTATCGGATTCGACCCGCATAGTCCGGACGGCGTCGGCCATGGTGCGGTTCCACCGCTCAGAGACCCCGTTCTGGACGGGCGTGTACGGCGCCGACGTCTCATGATGGACACCACGAGAGGCAAGGAAAAGGGTGGTCTCCCCCAAAAACTCGCCCCCGAGGTCTGAGCGGAAATGGCGGAGGGAGCGACCACACTCACATTCAGTGTGGACAAGCCTATTCCAAATGGTGGGCGCGACATTGCGTTTTTACCGCAGGCAGAAAGCCCAGTGATAGTAAGAGTTGTCGTTCGCAAGGGTCAGAACGTAACGACCGTGCTCGACGACAGACTCTGTCGGGAGAGGACCCATGACGCCAGAGTGGACGAGGTCGAGCGGGGCGGACGCTCGAGAGGCAGAGAGGGGGTAGGTGGAGCGGTGCATCTTGTCTTGAGCGCAATCGATGCAATCATTGGGGCACGATAGAGGAAAGGAGGCTGATTCAAGACCCTTGGCTGATTGTATGCAAAGCATGCTGTTAATAGCAGCAGAGTGGACGTGACGGAGGCGGTGATGTAGGAGACACATGTGCTGTGGAGACAATGTGCTGGTGACAAACACGTGGCCATTGTCATTCGACGAAGAGGAGACAGAGGTGGGAGCAGACATGCGCGGTACATGCCACAAGTTGCCGCGGCTGGTGGCATGTGGGACAACACAGCCGGACGGACGTAGCAACACAGTGCCCACGCCACGTGAATGCAAAACGTCCATGCTCATGCGATCAAGGGAGGTGACAGACAGGAGGATGAGATCAAGGCTAGGGATGAAGAGAACATCAGTCAAGAAGACGTCACCCAGAGGACCACGGAAACGAACGACGCCGACACCACGAACGGGCAAGACCTGACCAGATCCCGTCCGAACCCCTGTGACATCGGTGACAGGACCAAGCACACTAAAGGCCTTGCGCAAGGCCGTCATGTGATGCATGGCCCCGGAGTCGATGATCCAAGTCTCTGACGGATCCTGGACCGGAGAGGCCAGGTCGCTGGCAGCCACATTGCAGTGGGCGAGCGAAGCTGACGAAGTGGATGGAGGTGCAAACTGCGACTGCCAGTCATGTAGCCATGCAACATCGTCTCAAAGAGGAGCGGGAGACGAGAGGGCGGCACAGGACAGGACATGCAAAAATACAAGCCATGTACGCAGCAACGACTCTGTCATGCAGGGCGGGGAGGAACTGGCAACGACGCAATTCACACTTCCCTGGGGAGGAGGGCGAGGAAGTCCGAGCGGGAAGGCGATGAACGGCTTCAGCTGGCGCTCGCGGGTGGAGGGTCCGACGGAGTATACCGACTCCGGAGTGACGGTGCCAGAGTCGGGGAAGGGAGAGGAGGATGCCAGTGACCGGGCAGCGTGTGCGGACAGTTTTGAAGGATGCTGAGGTGGGACCGTCACGAGTGGCGTTGATGTGACAGGAACAGCGGTGACTACAGCGCTGGTGGCAAGGTGGCGCTCGCGCTCGTGACGCATGGTGGCGATGACACAAGCCTCGTCAATTGGAAGCGCACATGTGTACCATCCGTGTCCAGACTGGCCACAGTTATGGCAATCGAGGTTGGCACTGCCAAATCCGCTGGTCTACTGCTGAGTGCCCTTGCCCTTCTCGTCCTTCTTCGTCTACTTGGTAGAGGAGGAGGCGACGGAGGATACTGTTGCTACTGCTAGGGCGGCGATAGTCACTAACGCGGTGGCGGGAGCGGCGACGGCAGGAACGGTGACGGCAGGGGAGGCGAGGGACTCTGTGCGATGGATTTGGGACTCTAGACAAGCTTCCTCGATGCGGAGGAAGAGCTCGTATGCCCAGGGCATGAGAGTACCCTGGGCGGCCATGGCCTCGAGAACGTCCTGGGAGTGGTGGACGAAAACATCGGAGAAGGAGGCGGTGGCGCCACGCTTGATGGTCAGGAGAGCAGAGAGGGGAGGTGGCGCGGCGTCTGTAAGGCGGCGGAGTAGGTCCTCTGCACGCTGTCAGTAGGAGGTGACCGTCTCGGTCTCCCCCATGCGAAGGGATTTGAACTCCGGGAGCAGACGGCTGGTCTCAGCATCGCTGGACAGGCGATGAGGGTGAGTGAGTACGTGCCAGGCTGCTGTTGGGTCAGGGAGGGCTCCGGTGGTGAGGTCGCCGAGGAAGGGCTCGAGGGTGATGTGTGAGGCTGGAGGGACGACGGGGATAAGAGTACGCACGGCGCGACCGGCATCGTAGACCTGGTCGGCCTGGGTGGATTCGAAGGGCAGAACGTAGTAGGGCCATAAGCCCTCACCATGTGCCAAGATCCGAAAGCTGAGTTCCTAGCTCCGAAACTGGTCGCCAGCTTGTAGCGGTGGCGGTGGGGTTTCGAATTCCTTTGGCCTGCGGCCGGCACCCAAAGTGGGGCCTAAGACTTATGTCACCGTTTGGTGTTGGCGTAGGGTGTGTTGCAGCGCCAGGTATTATGTGGCAAAGGACAAGGCCGGGCTTGTGTATCCTGTCGGAGCAAACGGTGCTTGCTGACGTTGGTGTGGCTGCTACGGGGGAGGCTGCTCCTGCAGTGGTGGCGGCTGTTGCTATTGCTGCTTTTGCGACTGCTGTAGTAATGGGGATGGTGGCAGCTGTGGTGGCGCAAGCTTCTGTGTCAGAGCTGCGAGTTGCTACTGAAGAGCGGTGAGCGGATCCGTCAAGAGAAAAGGACTGATGACATATTGTGCAGGGTGACAGTGCTACTGTTGCTCCTGTTGTTGCTCCTATTGTTGTTGTTGCTGCTGCTGCTACTCCTACTACTGTTGTTGTTGCTGCTGCTGCTGTTGCTTCTGCTGCCGCCGTTGTTACTGATGTTGTTATTTTTGCTACTGCTGCTGCTGCTGTTGCTGTTGTTGCTACTACTATTGCTGCTGATGCGGTTGCTGCTGTTGCTACTATAGCTATTGCAGTTGCTGTAGGAAAGGGGGACAAGGTCCTCCCCCCCATCAGAGGAGGACCCCTCCCCGCTAGGACTAGTGGGCATGTTTTAGGCACCTTCCCCTTTTGTTGTTTTTTTTTCTCTTTGTGCTGCAGACGACAACAGTGACGTCAACGCTGTTGTCAGCCTGAAAAGGTTAACTTCAGCCAATTTTGTTAAGAATCTGGAGGATTGCCTTTCTTTTGGTTGATGACGTCAGTAGTGACGTCAGGAGTGACAGCAGCTGAACGAGTGCTGACGTCAGCAGCAGCTGTTGCTAAGGCCACCGCTGTTGCAACAGCTACTGCTACAGATGCGGCTGTTGTTGTTGAAGCTGTTGCTGCTGTTGCTGCTGCTGCAACTGCTACAACTGCTGTTGCTGCTGCTGCTTATGCTGCTGCTGCTGCTATTGCTGATGGCTGCCGCTGCTGCTTGCCGCTGCGGGCTGCTGCTGCTACTATGAGCTGCTGCTGCTGCTGTGCTGACACTTGCTACGGGTTGCTGCTGCTGCAAGCTATTGGTACTGCTGCGAGCTGGTTCTACTGATAGCTGCTGTTGCTACACGCAGCTGCGGCTTGCTTCTGCCACCACTGCTCGCTGTAGTTGCCTGCCGCTCCTGCTGCTACAGGCTGCTACTGCTGCTTGCTGGTGCCAGACACTGCACATGGGTGACGTATGTTGTCGTTTGTTGATGTCAGACGCGACCTGCGACTCACCTCTTCGCGTCAAGCGTGGGGGTCAGTGCTGCCGAAAAAATCCGGTAGCATTTCTCTTGGCCCAGTGGCCGTGGAAAAACATCTGACGCCGCCACCAGGCGGGTCAATGCTGCCGGAAAAAATCCGGCATCATTTTCCGTACACTGGCGCGTATGGGGGTCTGCCTGTGTTGTCTGGCACCTGTACGCCAGTCTTCTGCTGCTGCTGCTACGCTCTGGCTCTGATACGAAGCTAGAATCTTTGCAGCAAGTTGAGGCAGCAGTGTTGTTGATGCAGCGTGCGGGCTTCCACGCTCGTTGCTTAATTCTACTGCCCCCTCAGTCTGCTGCTCTAGAGTCTAAGTCCGTGAGCTCTGGGTTTGTTACTAAGAGATGCGCGCGCCAGAGTTAGCGCCAGAAAGCAGCTGAAAACTGGAAGTGACTGATTAGTGATCAAGAATGAACAATGGGAGACTACTCCAAGTTCTAGCCCCCCCCCCCCCCCCCCC
>SZWC01014666.1:12944-42258 GCA_023375785.1 Penium margaritaceum
GCCTTGGGAAAGGTGCTTCGCACGTGAAGGAAGGCACCATGGCAAGTGGCGGCGTCAGGCTTCTGTGGTGGGTGAGACCTGCGCTTTGGCAAGCGTAACTTGGGCTACGCTTGGCCGAATCGTGCGCGGATTGGTGTGCTGGAAAGCTCATGACTAGCCCTACAAATGTTGTGATTATCTCCATGCTCAATAACTTATGCACAATTGCGTTGTTCCCTTTGAAAAAGTGACTGTCTCTAAATGCATGCTCACCTAGCGTGAGGTGACCAGAAAACTCACGCTCAGTCTCAGATTCGCCCAAAACAGAAGACGTGAACCACTAGAGGCGATCAGACAAACTTTGGGACCGCATCACGTGGATTCCATCTTGACAAAGGGTTATGGGCCCACTGGTCTGAACGCCTCCAACGTTTACACCTTCCGCAACGCACAGGATCGTCATCTTGGACGTCGCCGTGAAGTTCTGAGAACTCGTCGGAGTAGCAGCTGCGCACATGGCGCAGAAGGAGAGGCAGCCCATTGAGAAGTATGTGGGCGGCCCAGGCTTCGAGCTATGGAGGTGGCAGTTTGAGCTGAACCTCGCGCATAAGGGGTTGCCGGACGTCATGTTGGGAAAGGAGGTGCTCGCAGAGGCGTCTGCTATGGGCACGGAGAAGCAGCCCTTCGAAAAGAAGAACACGGAGGCGCTCATGCTCCTGATGTCCGGGACGGCTGAGACGTAGTGGGGCTACTTTGAAGGCTGCAGGCTGGCAGCCAAAGCTTGGCAAAATCTCTGCGCCATCCACCAATCCAAGTCGCTCACGAACAAAATCTTCGCAAAGAAGCGGCTCCTCACGATGAGAATTGAGGAGGGAGATGATGTCATCTCCGCCATGCAGCAGATCGAGTTGCTTGCCTCGCAATGCAACGATGTGGGGTGGAAGATGGACACGTAGCTGTAGGTGATGGCCCTCCTCATGGCCCTACTTGACAGTTGGGGTCCACTCATCACCGTCCTCGAAGGATGGTCGGAGGACAAGCTCACCTATGGCGCGGTCGCAGAGTATATCCGCAACGAGGCGCAACGTCGGAGTTGCGGGGAGTCCTCGTCTCCCTCATCGGCCCTTGTCACCAAAATGCGTGGTGGCGGAAGCGGGGGTTGAGGAAGTGGCAGAAAGGGCAGCAACAAGAAGGGCGCCAAGAAAGGTGCGTGCCGCAATTGGGGCAAGGAGAGCGATTGGGTCCATGAGTGCCCGGAGGAGACGAAGACCGGCGGCAAAAACAGTAAGGCCAGGTCGCTCCTCAATGGCAACAACAACCACTTCCTCAAGAAGGCCAACAGGCGGTGCCTGGATTCCAGGGCCGAGGAGCACACCCAAGTCGAGAAGGTGGAGTTCGTCACCTACGAGATGTCCTCCAAGTCAATGGTGGTCGCGAACAACAAAGTCGAGCCGGCGGCCGGCCAAGGCGGTGTGGAGGTGGAAGTCATGGTGGGCGGTAAGAAGGAGCTGTGCACAATTTGTGATGTGTAGCATGTCTCTGGCCTGGCTGACATCCTGAGTGTCAGCCGTTTGACGGACAAGGGGTATGAGGTACTCTTCTGCAGAAAAGGTGTAGTGGTGCGCATCGACGGTGATGGCGAGGTCGTGCTGGAGGCAAAGCGCGAGGGCGGTCTCTACATTGTAGAAACCAAGGTGGTTCCTGCGGCTTCCGATGCAACAGACTCGCAAGAGCGCGTTGTCAACATGGCCAAGGGAAGAAGCGCTGATCTGGAGCTCTGGCATCGATGCTTAGGGCATATGGTGCCTGCAAACGTTAAGGAGATGGCGAAGTGCGACATGGTGCGCGGCCTCGACATCAACGGTGGAGACGCGGCAGCAGATGCAGCAACGCACAAAAAGTGCAAGCCATGTATTTTTGACAAGGCGCGGCGCATGTCGTTCAACAAGAACGAGGCATGCGTGAAGGACCCGTTGGAGGTTATGCAGAGCGACGTGTGCGGACCGTTAAGAAATCCGTCAAACAGCGGCTTGAGATACTTCATCACCTTCATTGACGACTCCTACAGAAAACTCTACGTGTACTTCATGAAGCAAAAAGGCAAGGTCCTGAATCGGCTGAAGGAGTACGTCGCAACGGTTGAGAGGCAGACTGGCCAAAAGGTCAAAGCGATACGCAGCGACAATGGCAGAGAGTTCGTGTGCTACAGCAGGTGGATGAAGTAGCAGGGCATCAAGTGGGAACCCACTACGCCGTACTTGCCATAGTCTAACGGTGTGGCGGAACGGGCGAGCCAGACATTGCTCAACATGGTACGGACCATGCTTGTGGATGCGGGGTTGCCGCGAGGGTTCTGGGCGGAGGCTGTGCGTACAGCGATGTACACCATCAACCTCACCCCAATAGCGGTGCTGAAGGGTAAGGGCGGCTAGAAGACGGTGCATGAGGTTTGGAGCGGGCGCAAGCCAAACGTGGCGAACCTGAAAGTGTTCAGGTGCAAGGCGCACGCGATGGTGCAGGCAGCGCAACGACGCAAAAGCAAGCTGGAACCACGGGCGAAGCCGTGCTTGTTCTTCGGCTACGAGAGCGCGCAAAAGGCGTATCGTCTCTGGGACCCGCGCACGTAAGAGATCATTCGCAGCCGTGACGTTGAGTTCGATGAGCAGTAGAGCTTCAGCAGCAGTAGCAGCGATATGAGTGTCGGGAACACTCCAAAACAGGGGGAGTGGTTCCAGCTCCTTGACTACGAGGAGGAGCCGGTGGACGCGGAGGATGATGATGTGGTGTCGGAGCGCGGCAGTACAACAGGTGTAGCAGCCGACGCGAAGGACTCCAAAGACGACGCAGCTGTGCTAGAGAACTGGCGGAATGATCCGTCAAAGGAGGCACTACGGGTGCCTAAACGTGCACTCCCAGCGGAGTTCGCGTTGGGCGTCGGAGAAAAATCCTTCGGACGTGCCGCCCGTCCGGTTGATGGTACTAAAGCAAGAGAGATCCTCGGGGATCCGTTTGGTGGATGATTCACCGGAGCAGGCAGAGTCAAAAGGATAGCAGCGAGGCGACGAGACGCCACCAAAACTGCCGCGCCACAGCGGGAGGCAGCGGAGAGCGAGGAAGCGTTTTGGCGCAGGCACCAGTCGATGGATCATCATGACGCGGTGCAAGCTGGTTGCATCAAAAGAGCCGAAGACAGTGCAAGAGGCTCTTGCGCGGCCCAAGGGAAAGCAGTGGGACGCCACCATCAAGTTGGAGTTGGCGTCCATTGCTGAAAATGACACGTGGCAGCTCGTTGACAGGCTGAAAGATGCCAAGGTCATCGGATCCAAGTGGGTCTTCAAGACCAAGTTCATAAAGGAAGGTGTGGTTGAAAAGTACAAGGCACGACTCGTGGCGAAGAGGTACGCACAGCGTAAGGGCGAGCACTACAATGAGACGTTTGCCCCCGTCACCAAGTTCACAAGCATCCGGGCAATCCTTGCGGTGGCAGCCGCGAAGGACATGGAGCTCCACCACATGGACGTAAAGACGGCCTTCCTCAACGGCATCATCGACAAAGAAATCTACATGGAGGTACTGGACGGGGTGGAGGCGCCAGATGGCAAGGTGTGCAAGCTGCAAAAATTCTGTATGGGCTAAAACAATCGCCCCGATGCTGGTACCAACAAATAGACAGCTTCATGGCACAACTTGGCTTCAAGCGCTGTGAGGCGGATCACAGCGTGTATGTGCGACACAACAAGAAGCTCCATCAGATTGTCGCACTCTACGTGGACGATCTGATCTTGTGCTCCTCAGACCTGCCGGGCCTACAACAACTAAAAGAGCTGCTGAGCAACAGGTTTCAGATGTTGGACATGGGGGAGCTGGAGTTCTACCTCGGGGTGAGCATTACGCGAAACCGGAGGGCGCGCACACTTGAGTTGGGTTAGGCCAAATACGTGGCCGAGGTGCTAAAGCGGTACGGCATGGAGGATTGCAAACCAGTGTGCAGTCCGATCTCCACGACCTGTGAACTAAGTGCGGAAATCGTGCCGCAAACAAAAGAAGAGCGGGAGGATATGGCAAAGGTGCCCTACCAATCGGCGGTGGGCAGCCTCATGTACGCCATGGTGGCGACTCGACCGGACCTGGCCTACGCGGTGGGCCAAGTGAGCAGGTACGTGGCCGTTCGAGGGCCACTACACTGGCAGGCGGTCAATTGCATCCTCCGCTACCGGCAGGCAACACGGCACGTGCGCCTGAGGCTCGACGGCAAGGGGCGGACGGACCCTTTGCGTCTGGTCTGCTACATGGATGCAGACTATGCTGGGGATGTGGACAAGCGGAAGTCCACATCCGACTAGATGTTCTTCCTCACTGGTGTAGCGGTCTCGTGGTGCAGTAGGAAGCAGGACTGCGTCGCCACCTCTACAGTGGAAGCAGAGTACATCACGCTGACCGAGGCGGTCAAGGAGGCGGTGTGGCTCCGCAGGTTGCTGGGGGAGCTGGGCATGCCGCAGCTGGAGCTCACGGTGGTGCAAGAGGACAACAACGGATTGCCCCATAAGTTTAAGGATTGCTCGTCCCCGAATAATTATTTAATATCGAAATCATCAGGCAGTAGGGTAATAGATGGAGGCATGGTTCGGGCCAGTAGCAGTCGCAGCCGGTACAATCATCGCACGGTGGCAGTGGACGTACTGTTTACTACAACTGTGGCAGCGCTCATCGCTACACCGAGTGCAAGCAGCCGCTTGATTGGGTGCAAATCACTTGTGGACTTCATGCTGCATAGGTGTAGCACGAGCAGTGCCAAGCAGCACAGCCTCTGGCCGCACGGTGAACACGGCCGCGGCAGATCCAGCTTCCCCACTGACAAGCAGTGGCGACCTGAACCCACGTGACCGCATCATCGCTGAGCTCTGTCATCTTTTGGCCCATCGCTCTCAGGGAGGTGCGAGTGTGTTGTCACAGTCGGGTGGTTCATAGAATGTTTGTTCCTCAGTTCTTGTAGCTCGTGATGACTTGTATGGGAGGGCACAGGCGGCATGTAATGATGATGGACCTGACAGTACCGATTGGATTCATGAGTCTCACCTTGGTGCCTTTCGTCGTTCCTCCTCACCTCTTGCTGAGCGCGTGTCTGAGGCCGAGTGTTTCATTGCCCGTTGTACAGTGATGTCCTTTGGTCAAAATCGTGGTGGAAGTTGGATCATTGATTTTGGTGCCACTCACCACATGCCCTGTCGTCGTGGTAACTTTGTTGTCCTCGGCCTTGTGGCGTCTGTTTGTTCCGTCGGCATAGGCTCTGGTCAGTCACTGCCGGTCTAGGGTGTTGGGGTAGTGTGCTTCAATGGTCCATCTGGCCCCCTGTACCTTTCTTAGGTTCTTTTTATTCCTGATCTTGAGCTCAGCTTGCTTTTTGCGCGTGCCTGCACACTGATGGGACTCTCTATGCAGCACACTGCAAACTCCGCGACTGTGACAACTCTTGATACTCGCACTGTTATCTTTTGTGCCTTTGTTGTGGATGATATGTACCGTGTCCCTTGGATCTCTTCTTCTCCTTGCTCCCCTAATCCTTCTACTTGTATGTTTGTCACTGATGTTCTATCTGCTAAGCACCAGTGACTACTGCATCGTCGCCTGTGTCATGTGGGCTCCGACACTGTGTCGAAGCTCATTCAGACACAGCCCACCATCGGTCTTGATGCGGTTTCTTTTGAGAAGCCGTCTAAGACTGATTTTCTGTTCCGCGCTCATGTTAAGATGCATCGTTACACCTATCTTGACTCCTGATCTTGAATCCTTCGCCCTCTCGAGTTGGGTCACTCCAATCTTATCGGTCCTCTTCTTGTCGAGTCTTTGTGTGATCGGGGCCAATACATCTTGAATTTGACCGATGACTTCCACGGGTACGGTGGGTTTACAGCGTGCGCTAGAAGAGCGACGTCACTCTCGCGGTTTTTCTCTGGCTAGTGATGGCTGAGTGTCAGTTCTGACACACGCTACACACCTTCACTTGGATTATGACGACGAGTTTCTTGGCAAACTGGATAGTTTATTTGTTCAGCATGGGATTTTTCACCAGGTTTCTGCTCCTGCTACTCCTCAGCACAACGGTGTTTCTGAGCGCTTGAAGCGCAACATAGAGGATGCGATTAGTGCTATGCGATTTGAGTGCGGTCTCCCTGAATCTTTCACCTTTGAAGGATTCGCCTACATGACGTGGGTCTTGAACCGACTCCCGCACGGTCCCCTTTCAAACCGCGTTCCACTGTACGAGCTCTAGTTTGGTCACCGTGCCGATCTCTGTCTCGCTCGTGTTTGGGGATCCGTGGCTTCAATATAGTACATAGAGGACCAGCAGGGGTCCAAGGTCTCCCCGCGGGGTCACTTGTGTGCCTTCGTGGGCATCTCCCCAAAGTCGACGCCGTGGCCTTTTTGGGATCTTGCCTGTCTTTGCATCGTTGAGTCCCGTGACACGCTCTTCTATGAGTTGCTCACCTACCATGACTGACCTCTATCATGTTGCTATCCACCACGCACGTTCCTACATGTGAGACGTCTTGAAAGATGGGGGAGTCAGCCTCCAAGCACCTCTCGTCCAGCTTGTGTGTCCGTTCGAGCCCCCTCCACTTCTTGGTCTCCGGCTCTTGATGGCCTAAAGATCATCAGTGTTGGCCCAGAGACCTCTCTAGCCCGGTCATTTTCAACCCCTATTCCCTCGCACCCAACAAGCACTCATGACTATGTGCCTTAGTCCACCAGTAATCCTACCTCTGTGCGTGGTCTCGCCTCGACTCCTACTTTGGTTTCCCTACCCACTCCTGTGTCCCCCATCATTTTACCAGCATCTCCTCATACTGCATCACTTGCCCTTTTGCCTCAGTCCTCATCACATGTGGTTGTGCCTGTCTCTGAGCCTGAGATGAGCCCCTTGAGCCCAGGTCACTTGCGAGAGCCTGGTGGCCGTCTCTGACCATTGGTCTCCGGAGTCCAGCGGGTGTGAGGTCCCACACCTTGGCACTCCACTCGGAGCGTCATGAGTGGTGATCCCAGCACAAAGGCCCTTGGCCTGAGTGTCAGCATACATCACACAGAGTTACATGTAGCGTGCCCTATAGGGCACGATCTGGTCACTTGCAAGTTTTGTATTACTTGTGATGAAGCAGCTGACCTCGTGGTCGTCAGGCCCAGCTCTCAAGCATGTGTACTTGCCACTCAGAGCTCTCCCTCTATAGCACGTGATCCGGGCACACTCAAGGAATCTCTCTCATCAGCGGATATAGATGTCTGGCGTGCTGCCTGTGAGGATGAGCTTCGTGCCATCCGAGAGCATGGAGTTTATGAGCTAGTTGACCTTCCACCTGGGAGGAAGGCTATTTAGGTCAAGTGGGCCTTCCGCAAGAAAGTGAAGCCGGATGGCTCACTAGAATTCCACAAGGCTCGCTTGGTCATCAAGGAGTATTCTCCGATTGAGGGCATCAATTTCACCGACACCTTTGCCCTTGTCGGCTGCATGACCTTAGCTCGCGCTGTCAACTGTATGGTGGCTCAGCATGATTAGGAACTATAACAGATGGACGTGAACAATACGTTCCTCTGTCGCTCCCTGGATGAGGAGATTTATGTGGCCCAGCCACCAGGCTTTGAGGATGGTGACAAGGTCTTTCACCTGCGAAAGTCCTTGTATGGTGTAAAGGTGTCTCCTCGGTGCTGGAACCGGGAGATTACTAGCATCCTGACTCGAGCGAGATATGTACAGAAGAAAGGCAGGTCCCTCTCTTTTTATCCGACAGACGCCTGAGTAGTTCACCATCAAGCTGGTCAATGTGGACGAATTTTTGATCACGTGTCCTTCCATAGAGGCCATGAAGGAGGCCAAGGCGGTCCTCCAGACTGCCTATAAGATGAAGGATCTTGAAACTGCAGTTGTATTTCTTGGCATGGCGATCGTATGAGACCACAGACGTTGGACACTTCCGCTACATCAAGCCCGATACACACATTTTTTGGGGGAACACTTTAGTGACCTCCTTGGTGCAGTGCTCACGGCCTCCATACCTCTCACACCTGACGAGCAAGATTCCCTAAAGGTGGACCATCCCACACAACTGGGGGAGACTCTAGATGTGACCTTGTACCTCCGCTTCATTGGGTCTCTGATGTACCTGGCCACTACCACACGCCCTGACATTGCTTTTGCCGTCAACCTCCTTAAATAGTTTTTGTAGGCTCCACGTGGTAGAGCCATTCATGCGGCTGTGCGAGTGGTGCGGTACGTGGTCTTTGTACTCTGCTTTGGTCGGCAGTGTTCGGTGGCTCTTGATGGCTACACCGACAAGGATTGGGCCTGGAGTCCAGATAGACACAATCCCACCGGTTACGTGTTCTTACTCGGTGGCACCGTTGTGTCTTGGTGCAACGAGATACAGGGATATGTTTCACGTAGCTCGTCGGAGGCAGAGTATGTTGCTTTGGGTGCAGGGGCTGCTGAGGCAGTGTGGCTGCATTGCATGTTCCTTGAGCTAGATCAGTCATTGCCCGCCATTGTGCTTAGCTACGAAAACCAGAGTGCCCTTGCCCTCACGGAAAACTCTGGTGTATTTCATACTTGCACGAAGTACATTGCGGTTGAGCATCACTTCGTGCGTGATCTGGCGGAGGGACACGTGATCTCTATCATATGGGTCGGCACTGACATGCGGTGTGCTGATTTTGTGATGAAGGCAGTGGCTCATGGGAAGTTTCTGGTGGCCATTCGTTTTGTCGGGCTTCGCCCCTTACCTGAGAGTGGTTGAGTGCAGGGTGTGTTGTGCCTATGTCATGATTGTTTTTGCACTCGTTGCACTTGTTTCAGTGCTGCACGTGTATGGACATGTGTACCGTTGGGTCATGGGGGAGTGTTGTCATTTTGACGTTCCAGTCGACCTATACAGTTTTGTGTGACCACTTGGCCGTGTCCATGCCCGTGCATATCCCGCATGCGGACCCAGGTGGCACCGGTGCGTCATCTAGTGGTGGACCACCTGCTCTGAGCTGACCGGCGACTGCCTCAGAGTCCTGGATGCTATCAGAGACCTTCTGTAGTTTTTTTGCAGCACGTTGGAGTTTGTCGGTGGACTGGCCGTGAGCTCGATTTACATGTTTTTGTATTGTGTGTCCATCGATTGATGCTGGATGCATGCATTTGACCAGTTTTAGTGCTTGCTTTGAGATTCCACACATTTAGGTTTTGACGACGTCGCATTCTGACTTGTCTACGCTGAGTTTCGGCCAAAACAATTATTCTGGGCTAGTTTTAGGATAGACCTTGCACTGCTGTGTGCGACATCCACCGTGCGCTGCGGCAAGTATTTTACCCATGGAGCTGTCATTTGTCATCTCTCTCTGCTAATGCTATTGAAGCATTCGGACACTTTGACTTATGTCTCCTAGCCATACTCTTGCCGTTGTGTGTACGACCTATCACTGTCGTCGCCGTCTGACCAGTCACTGACGCCTAATAAGTGGCTGTGTTGCTAGGAAGCTTCCACACATCAGAGCGGCGAGACATTTCTCGCCAAGCTGTGTGGTAGAGACACAACAGAGTAGGAGCAGTGTGTATCACCGTTGCAGCCGATTCATTGGGACCTGTCAACGTCACTCGACTACTACCGACATCACCCGCCTTCAGCACGTGAGAGTGTAGGAACAACAGGCGTTAGCAGCTGCTTGCATTGACCCTAGTAGCAGCGGCAACAGGCGGTAACTGTAGCAAATGGGAGCGGGCAACAGCAACAGCAAGAAGCAGTGAGAAACGAGCGGCGAGCAGCGAGCTGCAAGTAGCGAGCACCCAGCAGCAGCAGCAAGCAACAAAGCCCAACAGCAGCAACATTGAGCAGCAATAGCAATAGCAAGCACCAACAGTAGCAAAAGTAGAGCAGTAGCGTAGTAGTAGTGCGCAATAGCGCTATAGCACAACAGTAGTGCGCAACCACTACCATAGCTACGCAAGCAGCTACACGGTTGCTGGTAGAGGCATAGGCGCAGCAGTAGCAGTAGCCAAGCGGAAGCTGCTGTGGAGCTTCCGCGTGACTTGTGTGTGGCTGCCGCGGAGCAGCTGCCCGGTGCATAGCTGGGCAACAGCCGTGAGGGGTGTAAAAAAGTTGTGCCAGCGTCTGCATTTTTGTTGCTGACATCATCAGGTCCGTGCTGATGTTAGGAAACCCCTGCTGATATCAACACTTGCTTTATTCAGTTTTTGGGGCCGGAAAGTCAAAAACTTGCAAGCGTTTCAACTATCCAAAAAATGCTCATGGTTTTGCAATCTGACTAGTTTGACATCCCGGCCCATACTGAGCGCTGACATGGCTCTGGCCGGTGACAAGGGCAAAGGACCACTAGATCCATTTTCCTCCTTGTCAGTGGTCATGAGCCCACGCTCGTAGGCTATTAAGGACCTGCGAAGTGAGCAGGATGAGATGCGTTGTGTGTAGTAGTAGCAGAGTGACACCATCCGTACGCTCACTGAGCCTTTTTGTGGTTAGTCCATGGCCCCCAAACACACCTCCAAGAGATTCCGCAGTGTCATACCTTTCACAGAGTAGTCATCATCTACACAGATGACAGGAGCAGGATACGACCCGCCACCTCTTAACCCTTGGGATGAGGACCCTGAAATGCCCGGTATGGAGGATGACGCTCACGAGAGTGAGATTCGTGTGCTTTAGGAGCGTCTCTGTCAGCTTCAGACGAGTTCTTGGGCCCCACAAACATGTGGCTCCCTTTTCCCAAAGATCCAATCCTCGCCTGATCCCTACCTTAGCAACTTTCCTTGTCCCTGTTTCTTCTCCATCCCTCTTCTTTCTCAGCGTGTGGTTGCTCTCCCTATGGAGTGGCAACCCAAGGACTTTGAGACACCGCCCCTACAATATGTTAGCAAGGACGGCTTTGACTGCTGAGAGATTCTTTTCCAGGTCTGGGCCAGTTCAAAGGGGCTATGACCCTACTATCACAATATGTACCAGGTTATAGATCGCGCTCAAGTTTTGACAACGACCAGGGCGATGCGCAGACTCCTTTACACCATGTTGCGCGAGACTTTTGTGGAGCTTTGCCCTTTTCTTGGAGAGGCCGGCACAGGCACGGGTGCTTATCCATGTCAGGCTAGGACATGGCATTGTCCGTGCTTGCTGCAGAGACGCACGCCACCCACGCAGCTCACATTCACGCCTTTTACTCCCTTCATCAGGGACCTGCCGAGCCCACAGCTGATTACTCGCGACAGGCCATGTGCATCCACACGCGTCTTGGGACCTCAGAAGGTACACATCTGTGGGCTCTCCGCACACTCATGCTCGAAGTTCTTCTTGAGCACGTAGACATCTTCTTGGGGTACAACAACACCATGATTGAGCCCTTCTCCACCTCCATTCAGCTTCTTCCTTAGGCGCATCAGCTTTTCCTCCAAGTGACTTTTGCCTGTGAGGCAGCAATGGCCCATCAAGAGAGTTCCCTTGTTGCAGCAATCATGGCGTCACCACCGACACCCCTCTTGTAGTCCACTCCTCCATCCTCTGACACAATCTCCTCTTCCCCTTCCACTCCACCTACCTCGACTTAGATACAGGGTGTGGCAGCAGTGGCATAGGGGAAGAAGGGGAAAAAGAGGCATGGTTTGAGCCAGCAGCAGTCGTTGCAGTTGCAGTCACCGAGCGGTAGCAGCGGCTCTTGGTGCCTTGTTTTCAGGGAGGTACAAGTGTGTCGTCACAGCCGGGTGGTTCACCGACTATTTGTTTGTTTTTTCTCATAGCTCGTGATGACCCATGTGGAGGGGCACAATTGGCATGTGATGATGATGGGCCAAACAGTACCAATTGGATTCATGATTCTCACCTTTGTGTCCTTCATTGTTCCTCCTCCCCTATTGCTCAACGCCCGTCTGAGGCTAAGTGTTCCATTGCCCGTTGCATAGTGACGTCTTTCGGTCGTGATCTTGGTGGCAGTTGGATCATTGATTCTGGTGCCACTCACCACATGACCTGTTGTTGTAATGACTTTGTTGTCCTCAATCCTCTTGCGTGTGTTTGCTCTTTTCAAACATGCTTTGGTCATTCATTCCCGGTCAAGGGTGTTGGGGTTGTGTGCTTCGATGGTTTCTTTGGCCCCTTGTATCTTTTCGAGGTGCTTTTTGTGCCTGACCTTGAGCTTAGCTTGCTTTTGGTGAATGCCTGGACATTGATTGGACTCTCTATGGAGCACACTGTAGATTGTGTGACTGTGACCGCTGTTGATACTCATACCATTGTTCTTTGTGCCTCCATTGTGGATGATCTGTATCGTGTCCCTTGGATTTCTTCTTCTCCTTGGTCTCCTTCCCCTCATGCTTGTGTATTTTTCACTTGTGTTCTCTTTGCCGAGAACCAACAAATGCTGCATCGTTGCCTGTATCAAGTGGGTTCCGACACTGTGTTGAAGCTCATTCGGACATAACCCGCTCACTGTTGACACGACCTCTTTCAAGAAGCCATCCAAGACCGATTGTCTATTGTGCACTGAGGGTAAGATACATCACTGCATTTACCCTGATTTTGTTCTCGAGCTCTTCGCCCTCTTGAGTTGGTCCATTCAGCCCTCCTTCCTCTCCCTGTTGAGTCTTTGTCTGATCGGGTCCGATACGTCTTGACCCTGACTGATGAATTCACCCGAATAAGGTGGGTCTACAGCCTGTGTCAGAAGAGTGATGCCGCTCTCGCGCTTTGTCTTTGGCTAGTATTGCTAAGCGCCAGTCTCGCAACATGTTGCATACATTTTGCTCAGATCACAGCAGCAAGTTTCTTGGCAAGATGGACAGTCTCTTTGCCAAGCACAGATTTTTTCACCAGGTTTTCGCTCTTGCTACTCCTCAACAAAACGGTGTCTCTGAGCGCTAGATTTACGCCATGGAGGATGCGGTTCGTGCTATGCGGTCTAAGTACGGTCTCACGGAGTCCTTCACATTTGAAGGATTTGCCTACATGACGTGGGTCTAGAACCGCCTTCCGCACGGTCCAATTCCAGACCACGTTACATGATACGAGCTCTGGTTTGGCCACCATGTTGATTTGCGTCTTGCTCTTGTCTGGGGATCCATGGCTTCTGTGTGGTACATTGAGGACCAGCAGGGGTCTAAGGTCTCCCCGCAGGGTTGCTTGTATGCCTTTGTGGGCATCTCCCTGCAGTCAAAGACCTGGCATTTTAAGGACTCCGCTGGTCTTCTCATCGTTGAGTCCCGCAACGCGCTCTTCTTTGAGTCTCTCACCTATCGTGACCTGACCTCTATCATGTTGATGTCCGTCATGCACGTTCCTACATTTGAGGCTTCTTGACAAATGGGTGATTCTAGTCCTACAAGTACCTCTCGACCAGCTCATGTGCCCGTTCGAGCCCCCTCCACTTCTTGGTATCCAGCTCTTGATGACCAAGTGATCATAGCTGTTGGTCCAGAGACCTCTCCAGCCATGCTTGCTTCTGCCCCTGTTCCCTTGCACTCCACGGGCACCCATGATTCTATTCCAATGTCCACCAGTACTCTCGCCTCTATGCGTGATCCTATATCTACTCCTACTCTTGCTGCCACACCCAGCTCTGTGCCTCCTGGCATTTCACCAACATCTCCTCACACTGCATCACTTGCCCCTTTGCCTCAGTCCTCACCAGATGTGGTCGTGCCTATTTCTAAGCCTGAGGTGAGCCCCTCGAGCCTAAGTTACTTATGTGAGCCTGGTGGTTGACGTCGATCATTGGTCTCCAGAGTCCAGCAAGTGTGAGGTCTTGCAGCTAGGTGCCCCACTCATAGCTTTGCTAGTAGTGATCTTGACACAAAGGCCCTAGGCCTCAATGTTCGCACACATCACATAGAGGTACATCCAGCGTGCCATGTAGGGCACGATCTGGTCACTCCTGAGTTTTGCATCACTTACGATGCAACAGCTGACCTTGTGGTCGTCATACCCAGTTCCGAGGCGTGAGCACTAGCCACTTAGAGCTCTCCCTTGATGGCACCTGATCCGGGCACACTAAGGGAAGCTCCCTCATCAGAGGATGCAGACGCCTGACATACTGCCTGTGAGGATGAGCTTTGTCCCATCCGAGAGCACGGAGTTTACAAGCTAGTCGACCCTCCACCCGGGAGGAATGTTATTCAGGTGAAGTGGGTCTTTCGCAAGAAAGTGAAGCCGGGTGGCTCACTGGTATTCTGCAGGGCTCGCTTAGTCACCAAGGGGTATTCCCAGATCAAGGGCATCGATTACACTGACACCTTTTCCCCTGTCGGCCGCATGACCTCAGCTCACGCTCTTCTTGGTGTGGTGGCTCAGCATGACTGGGAATTGCACCAGATGGATGTGAACAATGCGTTTCTCCATGGCTCTCTGGATGAGGAGATTTATATGGCCCAACCACCAGGCTTTGAGTACAGTGACAATGTAAGGCCTTTGCGCTAGTCCTTGTATAGACTCAAGTAATCTCTTCGGTGCTAGAACTAGGAGATCATACACACCCTGACTTGTGTAGGATATGTACAAGACGAGGCAGATCCCTCTCTGTTCATCCAATGGTTGCCTAAGCGGTTCACCGTCATCTTGGTCTATGTGGACGACCTTCTGATTGCGTCTCCCTCCATGGAGGCTATGAAGGAGGCCAAGGCGGTCCTCCAAACTGTGTATTGGATGAAGGATCATGGTCTTACAGTGGTTTTTCTTGGCATGGAGATCGTGTGAGACCACAGACATCGGACACTTCTTTTGCATCACGCTCGATACACACGTGTTGTGGGAGAGCGCTTCAGTCACCTCCTTGGCGTAGTGCCCACGGCGTCCATACGTCTCACACTTGACGGGCAGGATCCCCTCAAGGTGGATGTTCCCACACATCTAGGGGAGGCAATGGATGTTACCTTGTACCTCCCTCTCATCAGATCTCTGATGCACCTGGCCACTACCATACGCCCTGACATTACTTTTGCCGTCAACCTCCTTGTATGGTTTTTGCAAGCTCCACATGCTATAGCCCTTCATGTAGCTGTACAAGTGGTGCGGTACCTCGTCTCCACACCATACCTTGGACTCTGCTTTCGTAGGCAGTATTCCGTGGTTCTTGAGAACTACACCCACACGGACTGGGCCTAGAGTCAAGATGGACGCAGTCGCATCGTCTACGTGTTCCTGATTGGTGGTACCGCTGTGTGCTGGTGCAGTGGGAAGCAGGGCTGCTTTGCACGTAGCTTGTCTAAAACAGAGTATGTTTCTCGGGGTGAAGGGGTTGTTGAGGTAGTGTGGTTGTAGGGCCTGCTTCTTGAGTTGGGTCATTCAATGCCTGCCATTTTGCTTCACTACGAAAAATAGAGTGCTCTTACAATTTTGGAGAACTTTGGTGTTTTTCATGCTTACACGAAGCACATTGTGGTTGAGCATCATTTCATGCATGATCTGGTGGAGCGACACATGATCTCCGTCATCTGAGTTGGCACCGACATGCAACATGCGAGTTTTTTGGCAAAGGCACCGGTCCCCGGAAGATCCTCGTGGCCATTTGTTCTGTTGGGCTTCGCCCCTTGCCTGAGAGTGGTTGAGTGTGAGGTGTGTCTGTGTCTGTGTCACGACTGCTTTTGCACTCGTTGTTGCACTCGTTTTAGTAGTGCAGGCGTATGGACATGCGTACCATCGGTTCATGGGGGAGTGATGTGATTTGTGACGTTCATGTCAACCTGTACAGTTTACCATGACCACTCGGCCGTGTCCACGCCCGTGCAGATCCCTCATGCAGACCCAGGTGGCCCCAGTGCATCCTCTTGTGGTGGACCACCTGCTCGGAGCTGACCGAAGACCGCCTCAGAGTCCTGGATGTTGTCTGGGACCTTCTGTGGTTTTTTTGCATTACGTAGGAGTTGTCAGTGGACTGGCCGTGAGCCCAATTTGCATGATTTTGAATGGGTGTCCACTTTTTCATGTCGGATGCCTGCATGTGTTCAGTTATTGTGTCTAGCTTGAGATCCTGTACGTGTAGGTTCAGACTACGCAGTGTTCCGACTTGTTTACGCTGAGTTACGGCCAAAACAGTGGTTCTGGGCCGGTTTTAGGACAGACCTTACACTACCGCGTCCGACACCCGCTGTGCGCCGCGACAGGTGTTTATGCCATGGACCTGTCATTTGTCATCTCTCTCTGCAAATGCAATTGAAGCATTCTAACACTTGGACTTGTGCCTCCTGGCCAGACTCTTGCTGTTTTGTGTACCACCTGTAGTTGCCGTCACCGTCTGACCATGCACTAACACTTAGTCAACGGTTTTGTTGCTAGGAAGCTTCCACGCATCTTCTCAGGATCGCAAGCCTAGCTGATGCATACACAAACATGGCGCGCAAGGGCGCACAATTTCTAGCAGGCCAGAATAGTGGCAGACACAAGGTTTTGGGCCTAGCTCCTTTCAGATACGTCAAAATGATGAGCCGTCTGATCGAGACAAGCCACATCAACAAGAGCTATTTCCTGGTAGGCTGCACGCCTATGTGATGTCCCACAACAAGAATCTAGCTAAGAATGATATCTTCCGGGTGCCTGTTTGACTGCCAGTCTTCAGCCGCCATAGCCATGTGAGGCATCTGCACATGAATGGACATGAGCCGAGGGGTCACTGTAAGTTGTGTACGACACACACAACAACACTCCCCCATGACCGGAGGGCGATACACATTCATGCACATGCAGACACTAATACTGTACAAGGCAGGATACATACATGCGGCAAACATGGTCGCGCACAATCTCCATTCCTAGATAGACAGAGGCCTCGTCAAGGTTTTCCATCTTGTAGGCCGAGGAGAAAACGGTCTTGGCGGCGTTCACCGCTTTCAGGTCAGGCGAGGCAATAAGAAAATCGTCAACGTAGACGAGGATGACAGTGAGTGGTTGTGGGGACTATGAGAGGAATTGGGATGGATCAGCGTCACTCTGAACGTACCCGGTACATCTCAGCATACCAGTGATCTCTTGATTCCAGCAGCGAGGCGACTGCTTCAAGCCATACAAGGCCTTTTGTAGCCGGTACATGCGACCGGTGCCATCCTCAAAGCCGGGTGGTTGGACCATGTAGATTTCCTTCTCAAGGTCCCCATTCAGAAACGAGATGTTGACATCCATCTGATGGAGTTCCTAGTCGTGCTGAGCTTCCTAGCTCAGCAGTGTTAGCGCTGCCTTCATCTGGCCAACATGTGCAAAGGTCTCGGTGTAGTCCACACCAGGGACCTAGGAGAGCCCCTTTTCCGTCAGGCGGGCTTTGTAGTACTCCATTGTGTTTCTGGTTTGAGTTTCTTGCGGAGAACCCACTTGGCCTTGATGGCCTTGCAGTTCTTCGGCAAGTCCACCAACTGGAAGACGCCATGCTCATGGATGGCATTGAGCTCAGCCTTGCAGGCAGCCTGCCAATGCTCAACGTCGGGGGCTAATAAGGCCTCAGGCAGAGTGGTGGGATGGGGAGACGATAGTGGCGCACTGCACGTGGCCAGAGCATACGCTGCAGAGGGAGGGTCAATCGTGAGCATGGACTCAGCATCATTATGAGCGAGATCACGCTTTTGGGCAAGCAATGTCATGCAAGAGGCACAATCAGGGTGAACCTCCGTGAGGCCACTAGAACTCAGGCCGATGGCCGTTGTGCCAGGGTCACCGCTCACAACGCTACGCGTGGGGCGAGGTTGGAGCCGCCTACCTGCATCACTACTGGCAGCCAATGAGGAAGGGCGAGGGGCTAGGCACCTACCTAGGAGATTGCTCTCAACAGTCACAGCACGGTAGAGGCGCCAGCCGGGTTCCCGCGTGTAGGGGTCAGGCGGGACAGGAGTAAGGGCCGCCGCAGGCTTAGATGCAGGTGTGGGAAGCACAGCAGGCACGTCAGCAGAGGACGGTGCGGCCTTAGTGGCCGGGGACGGCTCCGTGCCATTCGCGGACGCGTCAGTGGCCGGGGACGGGGACGGGGATGGGGATGACTGAGATCCAGACACGGACACGGACGCTGGATCAGGCAGGGCCTCATACCCGGATGTGGACTTGGACACAGACTTGGATGCAGACTCGGATGCGGGCGGGGATGCAAAGTCAGGGCCGATAGGGCAAGGCGCAGATGGGGAGAGGCAGAGGCGTTGACGGGCAAAGCCCCCGATGACAACCCATGGGGTGTCACCGATGAAGTGACTGCATTGGCCGGGGGCACTGAGCCAACCGCGGTAGGCACCTCCCCCTCACAACAAGCCCCGACACACCCGAGGGCATGAGCAGCGCGAAGAGCGTGGATGCGAGCAAGGTCGTGGAATGCGAGATGCTAAAAGAAGATAGCGTTGCGCAATTCTATGATGCAACGCTGCTCATGGTCTCAGAACCAATAGGCCTTTGATCATAGGGCCACGCCGACGAAGGTGTAGAGGCGGACCCACGGAGAGAGCTTGCTCCCTTGTTGCTATGGTGTGAACTTGACGTAGGCAAGGGAGCCCCAGACACGAGGCAGGCGCAGATCGGCACAATGACCGTACCACAACTCGTAAGGTGTGCGGTGGCCTGGGAGGGAGCCATGGGGAATGCGGCTTTAGACCCAGGTCATGTACGCCATGCCCTCAAAGGCAAAGGCCTTGGACATGGCACTTTCTACGTGCATGGCACGAACCGCATCCTCCATGGTGTGGTTCCAACGCTCTGAGACATCGTTCTGCTGGGGGGTGGCAGGAGCGGAGAGGTATTGGAAAACACCCAGCTTGTTGAAGTAATGCAGCATGTCGCGGAGGAACTCGCCGCCGCAGTCAGAGCAAAAGGTCTCAAGCGCGTGGTGGGCCTGGCTTTCAGCCATGACTAGCCAAACGTGGACAGCGATGGCAGCGTCGCTCTTTTGATGCGGATTTTAAGCCCAGTGAAGTCATCAGTCAGCGTCAAGGCGCAGCGGCCATGGTCCTCCTGGAACTTGGCAGGGAGCGGACCCATGAGGTAAGAGTGTATGAGCTCTAGGGGCAGACGATCCCTAGAGACTCCCTCAGGGTAGGTGGACCGGTGCATTTTGCCTTCTGCACAAGACAGGCAGTCGGTCATTTGCGATGCCTCAAAGGACGCCACATCAAGACCGAGGACGGGCTGAGTGCAGATCAGCCTATCGACAGCTCCTAGGTGCACATGAGAAAGACGTCAATGCAAGAGGGGTAGTGCTCAGGGGACAAAGCACCAGAGACAAAGACATGCGCAGTGGGAGAAGGAGAAAGGGGAGGAGCACTGACAGGCAACCTGGAGATGTGATATCATCAATGACCGTCCCACTGAGAATAGTCTCTTGGGTGTTGTGCATGAAGATGCGAGCATCAGTAGCTATGTGCGTGACACGAAGGCCCATCTTGGTGCAAGCATGGACAGAAAACAGGCTGAATTCAAGATCAGGGACAATGAGGACATTGGAGATATACAGGGGACCAGCCGGCCCGGTGAACTGCACAACCCCAACACCCTGGACATGGGCCTCATGGCGAGCTACAGTGCGGACAGAGCAAACGGCACCAATGGGATGCAGGATGATGAAGGCATCCCGAGGACATGTCATGTGATCGGTGGCACCAGAGTCAACGACCCAGGTGGCATCCGTGACGCGCGTATAAGGGGAAACATGGCACTCCGCGACGGAACATGGCATGACAGGAGGGCGTTGGATGGGCGATGCAGCAAGGGGAGCGACGGCGCACACATGGGACGCATGCAACCATGACACATCATCAAGACCATCACGCGTACACGACTGTCCAAGGACACTACAACAGGCATCATCACACAATAGGATAGACAGTGCACAGGCTGTAGGACCCCTCGGCTCAGTTAACCCACTCGTACCTCCTTGAGATGAGCGCACGGCAAGAAGATGGTGCAGCTTGACGATTTTCTTGTCCCCTTTAGCGAGCGCTTGGTCACGAGGGTCGACTGGGGTGGTCAGTACTGCAGCGGGATGCTCTGGGACGGTTGCGATCATGGTCGCCAAGCGGGCAGTTGCGCCGAACGTCTGCCGCAAGCGCGCCTTGTGCGGCTGCTGTAGCCTGCGTGTGACCTTTGTCCAGTCTAGTGGACGGCCTGTCAAGCGAGTGCAGTCAAGATAGCGTTGATCACCACAGCAGTTGAAGCAGACAAGTCGGCAACCCCCAGTGCTCCCGGAGTCACTGCTGCCTTCGTTGTTGTTGCTACTGCCGTCGGTACTGCTACTACGGCTGACGTTGCTCGTGTTGGTGCGGCCACTTGTCCCGCCACTGCTGTTGCCATCGACAGATGACCTGCGGCCCTTTCTCCCCTGAGCTGGTGCCGCTGTCATTGTACGCAGTAGGGAGGAGGACACGGTGGAAACTGCAGTTGAAGCGGTGTTGCGGCGGGCGCGGTTTGCTGCGTCCACACCGGCTATCTCCAACAAGTAGAGAGTGGCCCAACACAACAGCATCCCATCGCTCCCCATGTCGCTTTGAAGAAACTAGTGGAAGCTGCTGAAGGCGCGTGCGTAGTTGGGGTGGATATCATAAAGGATGGTCTGGAGGGCTGCAAACTGTGCAAGGGTATCGTCTCCTAGCTCCTCATGTAGCTGGATCGCCCGGCGCCAGTAGTTGGTGCGACCTTCTGGGGAGTCTGGCAGACGGAGTTGAAGTCTGTGAGGCACTGGGACGTAAGGGCTAAGGTGGTGCCCTCAAAGAGTGTGACGGCCAGTGCCCACGCCGCGCAAGGGTCAGCTCCAAAGCCGGTGAGCGGATCGCCAAGGAAGCGGCTGAAGTCCTTGGTGTAGGCCGGAGCGGCCTTCATGAGGCGGCAGGCAGCGCAAACTGCCATATGCATCTGGGCGGAGTCAGAAGCCTGGTAGGGTGTGAAATAGTGTGCGAGGACCCTCTCGTTCATGGCCCACATGCGGAAGCGTGGCTTCCAAAATTTGTAGTCATCCCCAGACCGAAAGACGGGTGGGTCCGACTCAAACTACTTGGGTGGCTTGACCGTCGGTAGGGGGACGGCCAAAGCCACTACGGGGTTAGGCACAAGGGAGGCAAACCCCTTGCCTAGACAAGCCCGCGGAGCCAGCTCCTCAAAGCTGAAAGGGCAGCGAGCTGAGTCCTGGCCAAGATCAACATTGGAGCCCATGCCCTGGAGGGCGGCATTTTCCTCACGCGCTCTGTGGCGTGCCTCCAGGCGCAGGAGGCGTGCACGTAGCAACTTCTCCTCACCCTCATCCCAAGAGTCAAAGAGGGTCTTAGCTACCTCATCAGCAGGACTGCCGTGGGTAAGGTGGTCCTTGCTTAGGTCTCCTGACTGTAACTGCTACTGGGGCAGTAAGCCCCTGATCAGGTCCTGTAGCTCAGCAACCTACTTTGTCAACGTCCGGCGGCTCTCCGCTTGCAGGTCGCCCAACGCATGCACCTGGTTCGCCAAGGTCGTTGGGCTGGGTGGCCACTGCTGCTGCCGCTGCGGCTACTACTGCTACTGTTGTTGCTGCTGTTGTTGCGGCTACTGCTGCTATTGCTGCTACTGTTGCTGTTGCTGTTGTGGTGATGTTGGCGGCGGCCGGCGCTGGCCGCTGACAGAGCTGGACTCGGCAGTTGCGTCGGTGGTGGTGCTGGCAAGGGTTTGCTTTGGCATGACGGCTGGGCACTACAGCTCAGTATGGGTCTAGACATCAATGTTGTCCGAATCAAAAACCGTTGGGGTTTCTTGAGGATTTGGAACGCTCATAAAAATGATATTTTAGCGAAGCATTTGGCCGTGTTGGTGCTGACATCATCACTGACAATGATGATGTCAGCATGAAGGTTGTCCAAATGAAGCAAAATTTGGAGCGATTATGCGCCAAAGGATGTTGAATGCAATGGTTTGTGCAAAACAACCTTAAAGGTAAAAAACATCACCATCTTTTTTCAACCCAAAATCCAGAATAAGAAATCTAGATCTGAGAGCGTTGTTTCATTTATTGGAGCCTACAAGGCATGAAATGAGGCGGGAGTGCAAGGGATGGATAGGATTTTTCAAGAACTTTCTAACAAGCTCTTCCACGCCGGAAACGGTGGTTGAATGGAGCAGTTACACTCTATCACGTCTGAAGGGGGTGGTATGTGCGACCTGAGTGAAGATTTTGGGACCCTTCATAGACCCCTTCTCAACATCACATGCCTCAATTGCTGCAGTAGAGGGTTGGGAAACCTTTGGCCGCCCCGTGGTGGTGGCCTGGTGATGCGGTTACAAGGGTGTCTCCATTGCTGTAATCTTCTGCGGCGGATCACCGTGGGTTGGTGGGTCCTCTGAGGACCGTGGCTTTAGTTGTGACTCTCACTGCTACTACCTCTGCTACGTCTCTCTTGCACAGCTCAGCGAGGAATGCCTCGCTGCTCTGATACCACGATAGAATGCATGCAAGCAGGTACTAGACAGAAGAGCAGAAATCAACTGCAAGGGTCTGACTCGCACGACGCATTAGCACGTCTGGCTACAAGCAATGTGTAGAGAGAGAGAGAGCAATTAAGCCCTAAGTAGCCTATACAGGGTCTCCGGCCTAGCTGGTGCACACACACACGGTGCGCATGGTCGCATAGTTTCTAGCAGGCCAAAACAGTGGTGGAAAAACGGTTTTGGGCATAACTCCCTGTAGACACGTCAGAATGACAAGCCGTCTGAACCAGACAGGCCACGTCAACAAGAGCTATGTCCTGGTAGGCTACACGCCTATGTGCTATCCCACACAATAATCTAGCTAAGAAAGATATCTTTTGGGCGCCCGTCCGGCCGCCAGTCTTCAGCCACCGTAGCCTTGTCAGGGATCTGCACGTGAATGGACATGAGCCGAGGGGTCATGGTAAACCGTGTACAACACACACAACAACACCCCTTTCACTTAGAGCCAAGCTCCCAATTGTTGGCTTGACCCACACTTGCCATGAGCCCGTTGCCGCCAAGAGGTCATGAAGCTTGCTAGGATAGACCAGTCCACGTGCACATGGCAAGTGCCATGTGCGAGGCCATGAAACGGAGCAGGCATTGTTCTCAGGTACGTAGAATGTAATGTGAACAGAAAATAGGTGAGAACGCGAGTAACAGGGCAGCAAAGTGATGAGCGTTGGTTGACCGGACCACCCACGTGAGGCTATCAACGCGGGGCCCGGATGCCATCCAAGAATCGAACCTAATCATGGTGCAAGCGTGTTTCCGGTGGTTTCTCAGGGCCCGGTATAACATGACGTGTGGTCCCAAGGGATCAGCAACCTGGCATCACTTGTCTAAAGCATGCATGAATGAAAATATACTTAAAACCACATCGACCATGAGCATATGTGGGTGCATGCTCCCCTGTGCTACATCTGCCCCATGTCATGCTACAAGAACATCAAGCATGTCCATTTTGATCAATGCATTCAAGCTCTGAATGAATCCAGTATGGGTGTTGGTTACACTTGTAAGACACGCAGGTGACCTCTTGACTTCGCCCACACACATGGTGTCTCTGTACGTGACAAAGCTGTAGTGAAGCTCAAGGGGCACACATGATGGACCATGCAAAACTGGCATCCCAGTGCAATATTGGCGCCTGCAGCATCATGTTCAGTTTTGCTTGAGAGAATAATTGTTGTTTTTGTGTCTGCTTAGCAAACACTGGAGCATCACATCCAAGGAAACATACATCCACATACGCTTGTGGTCCATGTGGTTACTGTTGTGAAATGAGTCGTCTCTGTTTGTTTGTACAACTTACTGTGACCACTCCGCCATGTGTTGGTTGTGACTGTGCCACACACAAGTGAAGTCTTTACTCTACACACACATGCACATCATCAGTGCAGGTGACTAATCTGGATTAAAGCTATCCAATGCTAAGCTGTGACACAACATGGGGCACACAATGGTGGTAACAACATCAAGTTGTCAAGTGGTGACCACAACACTATCTGCAGTCTTGTGGAGGGCTTGATTGTAGTGATGTTTCATACAGCCACATTCTAGAATGGTGCACACACTTGGAGGAATGCATGCACCACATACGCTTGTGATCGATGTGGTTGGATTCTTGTGCCTTTTCATGCTTCTAGCTTTAGTGAGTCAGGTTGCTGATTTCACCGGGCCACACATTTGGTTTATGACGGCGTGTGAGAAACCCGCCGAAGAACGTTTGCTCTAGGTCTGGGTTTGATTTGTGGGTGGCGTCCGGGCCCCACGTCGAGAGTTTCGCGTGGGTGGCCCGGTCAATCGGTTCTTGTCACTTTGCTACCTCCTTGCTCACTGCTTGTCTTTTGACTCTCATACGTAACATGAGCTTGCACCCCATCCATGGCGTCGCTCCCTTCACCTGCTTGCTTGCTTCCTTGCTTATCCGAGCAACCACAGCTACCTACTGATATCACAGCAAGAGGGATTACTCGACCTCACAACAGTCATGAAGCCTCTTCGGGTTCCATACACATGACGTGTCATCCTGTGCAGCATGCTCACGTACGACGGTAGTGGCTTTAGTCGCAGCAGCCGCCTCTGCCTGAGTTGCAGCACACATTCCCCGTCTCCGCGGCCGTGCTATGCTCAGTTGCCCACAACAGTGCTCGACGTGGCTGCACCAACGACAACGGCACTTCTCTGTCGTTGTCCATTTTACTATCAGCTGAGTTGCGGCCTCCGCACACACGATGGGCACACGATGTGACAATGAAAGACTCACTTGATTCAGCAGCTGTGAGTGTGCACCATGGTGCCAACGGTTGGCACAGTCGCCGCACCCACCGCAGCCGCATACACAGCAGCCATGATCTATGTGTTGCTCGGACTTCATGAATGGCACAGTTGCGATTACAACATCAGCATTCTCCGCCGCCGTTCATCTGATTCTCAGCCGTGCTGCAGCCGCCGCATGTTAGTGGACCACGCCGGTACCACAGCAGCCGTTCTCTCATCCATGTTCCTACCGTGGTGCTGACGGTAACCACAGTGACCACATCATCTACAGCAACAGCTGCGGTACATAGCAGCTTCCTGCATCTAACATTGGTGTTCTCCACCGGGAGCATCTCACTTCTCGGCCGTGCTTTGGCCACCGCACCTTGCCCTGTGGCCATGCTCTGGTCACTGCAGCCATCCCTAGCATCGCAGCAGCTCATTTGCGACTCCATTGTGGTGTCAACAGTAGCAGTGGCACTCTCACCATTGCTCTCCTCTCAACTTCATAGGCTGCCTATCCTGGCAACCGAGCATTCAAGGAGCTGGCGTCTCCTCCCATAACTGAGGCTATTCCCACAGCGTCCATGGCCGCGTGTGAGCGCAACCGCATCCTCGATGAGGTTGCGTACTACAAAGAGAGGGTGGAGCGGGAGTTGTGGTCGAGGGTTTGCCGCCGCAGTCCGTGGTATTGTCTGGGCAAAGACTATGACCCCGCAGCCTACTACGAGTGGGAGGATGCCAGAGAGTATGCCGCACATTGCCAATCTGCCGCCAACGATTCTTTGATGGCACAGAACAGACTGGCCACGGCACCACCACGTGATCATTGAGCTCTTCCAACACCTGTTCATTGCCTTGTAGCAAACCCCTGACGTACTCACCACACATTTCCTCCGCCCACTGAGGCAAGGGAAACTCTGCTGAAAAGATTTCAGCAGAGTCACATCACCAACATGCCGGTCGACGATGACCAATACACTACATTGCAGGCTGAGCTACAGTACCAGCGCACTGCTCTGCAAGCTACACTCAATGCACAGCATGCTGCTGAGGAAAAGCCGCGTGCTTAACAAGTTGACCATGAGGACTGCGCAGATAACATTGTTGATTTGGTCATTAACCACCTCCAGCCTGCATTTCGCGGCACACCCTCTGCATCCACTGCTGCTGGCGTTGCTACTGCCTTCTCCACTTCACCCACTTCCGCATCTGTCACCGTTGGCTCATCCTCCTCTCATCCTCTTGCAGTCGCAGTCGTCGTTGCTGCCAAAGCACTTGTATCATCAGCGTAGTGCAAACCTGACTTCCACTCTTACCCACTTCACTTCGCTTCTAACCTTACATTCTACTCTTGGAAAATCCGCTTCAGTGCTTGGGCACAGGGAGAGCAGCTTTGGGAACACTATCATGAGCCCCATCCCTCTGCTGACCCTCCTTTTGTGCCTGTTGAGTCTGAGTCTGCCCGCGCTGTGTGTTCTCTCATTCGTGCTGGACTCGACGGTCTCACTGACAAGATCGGGTCCTACAATGCCGACACTACACGTCGTACTCCTGCTAAGCCGATCGGCGCTTACTCATTGATCAAATGACGCACCACAGCGACTGGGCATGCCACCCAATTTTTTTTCACTGTTCAGTTCAACACGCTCTCCATGCGTGCTGGTGAGACTGCCGATGCCTATTGGACTTGCAGTCTGTGCCTGCTAGGCAACATTCGCAAGGCCGCACCTGGATAGCTCCCAACTGTCCTTTCTATCGTCAATGGCCTCATCCCTGAACTCAGTGACATCTTCCGAGAGGTGAGGTCCACTGAGCTTGAACGCCTAGCTACCATACGTGTCCCTGCGGATGCACCGCCCGGCATCGGTGCCGTGTGGGAGTTCATCTCCCAGCGTCTGATAGATTGGTGGATTTTGCTGCAGAACAAACGCATCCATCGTGCAGCCATTGCAACAGCTACCATTGCACTCCCTCCTTCACCCTCATCTACTTCTGCCTCATCTTCCACCACCACCTCACCCATGACAGCCGTCTTGCCTGCCTCTCAAGGGGGTGGTGGGCGTGGGGGTTGTGGTAAGGGCAAAGGACGAGGGGGTGTCTATGGTGGCAGCGTACAAGGAGGGCGCGGTAATGGGTGCATTTCTGACAGCGCCTCCTCTTCTTCCTCCTCCTCTAGCACTGTTACATGTTGGAACTGCGGTGGTGCAGGCCATGCGGCACCGAAATGCCCAGCTTCTCCTCGTGATGCTCGCCTTGCATCCGTCATGCGTGTACAGTGGGCAAGCTCGTCTGGGACATGTGGCGGTTCCCCTCATTCCTCCGCCTCCAGTGTTCATCCCAGCCGCTCCTCCTCCTCCTCTACTACTGTTGTTGCCTGCAGCACCGCCATGGTAGATCCAATCCCTCGCTGGGGCTGGCCTCCGGGGTTTGGCGGCCCCGTCTACTTCGGGCCCCCTTCCGGGTCCTATTCTCCTCCACCATGGGCGTCGCCCACCTACACCTCTTGACACCGTGCCTCTTGCGTCGTCGTCACCCCTGGCTCCTCCAATGATGAGTGCCAGCTAGATTCTGCACTCTCTCATGCCGTCCACCAGAGGCACCTTCCGTGATCAGGGAGGTGAGAGTGTACGTTCAGTTAAGGGGACATTTGTGTTGTGATGTCACTGAGTCTCTCCGTCATCCGGTCATGTTGAGGGTTGTTCTTCAGTTGATTTCTCGTGGATTGACCAGTGGTAGTCCTACAAATTGCCTTGTTTTCTTGCTTTCTGTGGTCAGCACCCTCCTCAACGCTCTGCCATTGTCGCCGTGAGTCGCGGCCCTGCGTGTCGGGTAGCTTCTGGATCCTTGATTCTGGAACCACCCACCATATGACGTCCTCTCGTTCCTCGTTTGTTTCTCTGGGTCCTATTGGCTCTGTGCGCTTTGTTCATATTGGCTCTGGCCAGCTCTTACCAATCTAGGGTGTAGGGGATGGACTTATCTTCCAACCGTGGCGCTGTCTTTGTGTTGCACCGCACCACTGGTCGTGTCCTGCTCCGTGGCTAAGAATGCACACGAATCCTGGGATTCGTGAATCTGGTTCACGAATCCCAAACCCGGATTCGGGTTCACGAATCCGGATCCAAGGGCTGGTCTTTTTTGTGATTCGGGAGTCCACTGTCAAATCCTAGGGAAGGGGGGGGGGGGAGGGGATTGGGAAGAAAAGGAAATTCCTTTACATTCGATTTCACATCCGTCGACGGGCATGTAGCACAATCCAAGAGTCCTGGAGCAGCGATATGGAGTTCCGGAGTTTTGAAACTCTGAACCACCATCGGCCGCCGCCAGAGCCGACTGGGCTCCAGCCGTGCGTAGGCTGGACTCCTTGACTCAGCATGACATGTGTGCGGTCTGACATGTGGCTGCAAAAATCTGACTCCATCAAAGAATCGCTTGCCGTTCGAGGTGATTTTCTTTGCATGGACAGGTGTCAAGCAATTGCACGTCTGTGAGAGTCAGCCAGGCTTGGTAGATGGAGGATTGCACATTTAGGCCTGGAAAAGCACCAAGCCTGTCAGTTGCGCTCGGAGTCCAGCCTCCAACTGGTATGCAAGAGGTTAGCTGCTCGACAAGTCCGCCATCCCTGTTCTCAGTGGAGTCTGCGAATCCTTGTTCTCAGTGGAGTCCACGAAGTAACTTTGCTGACCATATGCCTGTTTGCAGCCTGCAAACAAATAAGCAAAACACCACGTGGAAGTCGCCACGTGTTGTGATTTCAAAGTGCTAGCAGTGTGAGTATGTACAACTTTGTTACCGCCTTGACGCACATCCTTCACCATAGTCAAAATGAAAAACCTTTACAAGGATCTCCCCATGCACCATAGTCATATGTTCTGAACCAAAGACGATGAATCTTGCAAACTACAGTTAGCGAGACACTCTCTTTGGATTTGGCGCGATTCACAAATCTGGGTGGATTAGTGAATCCAGGTCTCAGATTCGCGAATCCGGATCCAGTTTTGGATTCAGACTCACAAATCTGAATCCAGTATGAGATTTGCGCAGCAGATTCGGTGTGCATCCTTATCCGTGGCACACGTTGGGTTTTGATGCCCGGAGCTCCAATGAGGCAGAGTACGTGGCACTTGGCGCAGGTACATGTGAGAGTGTGTGGTTGTCCCGCCTGCTGCAACAGTTGTGTCCCCATTCGCCGCATTGATTTACGATGTGACAACCAAAGTGTAAAAGCAATCACCGAGCACAACGACATGCATCATTCTCGCACAAAGCACATCATCATTGAGCATCACGTTGTATGTGAGCGCATTGCTGCTAGAGAAGTTCAGGCTGTCTCAGTCGATAATCGTCAGCAGCGTGCAGAATTTCTTACCAAAGCTTTCAGCAGTGGCATGTTCAAAGCGGCTGTGCATGATGTTGGCCTGTTACGCTCTCGTGATGCCACTGCTTGACATGATTCTTGTGCATCTTGTTGTCCTGTGACGTGCTTCTTGTCTCATGGGTGTGTGGGATGTTTGTTTGTGGGTCATGGGGGAGTGTTGGTTGTGACTGTAACACACGCAAGTGATCTCTTTACTCTACACACACACACACACACACACACACACACACACCTTCTCTTTGCTGATCTCTATGTATTGTTTGGTACAATCGAAGTGTCA
>SZWC01014666.1:42317-56615 GCA_023375785.1 Penium margaritaceum
CTCCACACACACACACACACACACACACACACACAAACACACGTACATCATTATTGCAGGTGACTAATCTGGATTAAAGATCCCCGATGCAAATTCGTGACACAACATGGGGCACACAATGGTGGCAAAAACATCAAGTTGTCAAGTGGTGACCATAGCACTATCGGCAGTCTTGTGGAGAGCTTGATTGTAGTGATGTTTCATACAGCCACATTCTAGAATGGGGCACACACTTGGAGGAGTGCATGCACCACATACGCTCGTGATCGATGTGGTTGGATTCTTGTACGTATGCATGCCTCTAGCGTTAGTGACCCGGGTTACTGATCTCACCGGGCCACACGTCCGGTTTATGATGGCGTGTGAGAAACCCGCTGGAGCCCGTTCGCTCCAGGTCCGGGTTTGATTCGTGGGTGGCGTCTGGGCCCCACGTTAAGAGTGTCACATGGGTGGCCCGGTCAACCAGTGCTTATCACTTGGCTAGCTCCTTACTTGCTCACTGCTTGTCTTTCAACTCTCATGCGTAGCGTGATCTTGCACCCGATCCATGATATCGTTCCCTCCACATGCTTGCTTTCTTGCATGTTTATCCTAGTAACCCGAGCTACCTACATCGTGTCCATGCTCGTTCACATCCTTGACCAGACCTAGTTGGCGTCGGAGCACCGTTTCAAGAGGATTCCGCATGGTGCACTGATCGTCTCTTGGTAGTTCACTCTTCTGTTTTGGGCGAGTCTGAGACTGAGCGTGAGATTTCTGGTCGCCTCACGTTATGTGAGTAGGAGTTTAGAGAATGTCACTTTTGCAAAGGGAAAAACGTGATTTTGCATTATTTATTTATTGTACATGAACATGATCACAAGATTTATAGGGCTAGTCATGAGATTTCCAACGCACCAAACCGCATGCAATTCGGCCAAGCGTAGCCCAAATTACGCTTGCCGAAGCGCAGGTCTCACCCACCACAGAAGTTAGACGCCGCCATACACAATGGCGCCTTCCTTCATGTACGAAGCGCCTTTCACAAGGCGCAGATCCCATTCCACGTGGTGTAGGTGTTCCCTGCACTGTTTCCACGCACCTTTCCCACTTTTGGGTCGAGTTTGGTGATGGGATGTGACGAAGTACGAAACCTGTCCGCGGACCTGCAGTCAGAATTTTGACAAAGTCCTTAAGTAACAAAACGTACTACTGAGTTTCGGACGCCCAGCCAGGATTTTGGCGAAGTCCCTCACTAACAACCTGCAATACAGGGTCTGGTGGATTATCCACCAGACGCCTCGGCAGACCTTTCGGAGCAAAATCTCCAAATGGTACTTTTGTTACTCGGTCCAGCCGATTATCCACTGGATTTCAAGTCGCAGTCGGCTCCCAGAGCCGCTGCCCACACCCCAACTTTGGAAGGTCATATCTCCCTCGATACTTGTTTGATTCTGGAAAAACAACTTCCACTGGATTCATCGACTCATCAAATTTACGGGGCAATCATCCATTTTAGGATCCAAGCAATCCTCGAGTCACCAGATCCGCCGGCGCGGAGTTTCTACTTTCTGGCGACTCGTCGGTGCCTCCTGGAGCCGCACTTGGGCATGCATAGGGGCACTTTTTCAACACACCGACGGGTGGTGGCACCCACCAGCAGCTTCCTGAGAGCTTCCACGACGTTCAGGATGCTTGCAGGGGTGCTCCTGAGTTTCTTTGTATTCGCTTCAGTTTTCTTGGTGGACTCGCTCCTGAGCCCGATTTGCATGTTTTGTATTGTGTGTCCAATCGATGTTAAACCTCTGCGTGTGACCACTCGTAGCATCCAGCTCCAGATTCTTGTTGGTGTTGTTTCTCAGGCACACTGTGTTTGTTTTTTTACACATCTCTCATTTTTCCTCTATTGTGTCCTCCCGGCTTGTGTACATCGGCTTGTAGATGACTGATGGCGACATGCAACGCTACGGGAGTGCCGTCTGGTGGAGCCGACAAAGCTGGAAATTCTAGGCAGCAGGTTGGAGTAGTAGCGGTGTTTATGCAGCATGCGGGCTTCCATGCTTGTTGCTTAGTCTGCTGTCCCCTCAGTCTGCTGCTCTAGAGTCTGGATGCTCTGGGTTTGTTACTCAGAAACGCGTGCACAAGTGTTGGCGCCAGAAAGCAGGTGAAAACTGAAAGTGACTGATTAGGACTGAAGAATGAACAACAATGGGAGACCCCTCACAGTTCTAGCTCCCCCCCCAGCTCTATAGAGCTTGTTACTTAGCTAACCAGCCAATCAGAAAATCAACCTAGACCTATTTTGTTGCAGGTAGGGTTTTCTCGGTGAGCCCTGCCAGACGACCGACAGCCCAAAACCCGGACGTCATCCGTTTTTCCTGAAAATTGGACCATACCATGATACCAACGTTGCAAACGCAGTCGTGTGGTCAGAAACAGCTAGAAAAAAAGCATCAAAGAGTTATGGCTGCCCGAACCCAGGTAGTGCCTATGATGGTGCATGATGCCAAACAGTGTCACACAACATGAGACGTGGACCCTAGACAGAGCATGACGCTACAGACGCAATAGTACAGCCAGATCCAGCGCTGGACACATGCAGACAACATCTGCGGTGGCAGTGACTGCCGGTGGCCCGACCGCCGAGGAGGCATGCCGATGGACCTGAGCACGTTGCTGCAGGGAGGAGGCTCTAGCGAACTTCATATGTGCCTCAGCGTGCGTCGGCTCCACCGGACAACACTCGAGTAGCATCGAGTCTCGCCGTCACTCATCTGCACGCTGATGTACACAAGCCGAGAGGACATAACAGACAACAATGAGAGATGCGAAAAAAACCAACCCTCCCCCATGACTTACAGGCGCAGTGCACATGGGCGGGCAGTAATACATTCAACAGATAGGCTCCCCCAGGGCACATAGAGACGCAGACCATAACAAAGAGTACAGCTCACAGACGCACGTCCACTAAACTCATAGCCTTCTTGAACGAGTCGTGTTTCCGTCCCTTGGTCAAGAAGTCAGCCTGCTGCCGTGCTGTCTCAACCCACACAATACTAATGCTGTCGTCATGCAAAATCCAATGCACGTTGTGATACTCAATATTGATGTGCTTTGTACATGTGTGATGTACACCGTCATTGTCGGCGATGTCCATGGCACTCTCATTTTCACAATGCAAAGAGATGGATGCGATGGACTGACTCAACTCGGACAACAGACGACGCAGCCATACTCTCTCACATGCGCCTAAGCCAAGGGCAACGTACTCAGCCTCAGTAGTTCTTCGTGCAATGCACCCTTGTTCACCAGTACGCCAGGACACAGCCATGCCGCCAAGGAGAAAGATCCAACCTGTGTAGCTCTTACCGTCCGGACTGCCGGCCCAGTGTAGCCCACCGCGACAATAGACGGCTGTTGGCGGAACATGAGACCTCACCGCGGAGTCAAGATGACATAGCGCAGTACTCGGATCACGGCCTCAAAGTGGAGGTGACGCGACTCTTGAGTGAACTGAGCCAGGAGGATGACGGTGAATGCGATGTTTGGGTGCGTCGTCATAGCCATGAACATCTGTGACCCAATGACTCCCAAATACGAGGTCACGTCAACTGGCTCCCCCACAACAGCTGGGTCAGAGCTCTTCAGCTTTGCCTCAACATCAGGTGACATGGGTGAGGATGCGCTCGGCACGAGGGACAAGTCCTTGACGAAGCGAGTGGACAAAGTCTGTACATCGACGGCCTGATGGACGTGCAAGATGCCCTGGGAGTGATCATGCTCAAGCTCCATGCCCAGGAAGACTCATGCACACCTCAGATCCTTCATCTAGTAGGTGGTGTACAGCATGTCCATGATGCGCTGGATGGCAGCCACGTCAGGCAAAACAATGAGGAGATCGTTGACGTACACCAGGGCAGCGACAAAGGTCTGGGTTCGCGGGGTGATGAACTGTGCGGGGTCAGCAGTACTGTGCAGGAAGCCGCAGCGGAGGAGTGTGCGACTAATCTCTTGGTTCTAGCACCGAGGTCACTTCTTCAGGCCATAGAGAGCCTTCCACAGCCGCTAGAACTTCCTAGTGCCATCGTGGAAGCCTGGAAGCTATACCACGTAGAGCTCTTCACCCTCCAGCAAGCCATGGAGGAAAGCGTTGCTCACGTCCATCTAATGCATCTCCCACCCGTGCTAGGAAACCAGGCTGAAGAGCACTCGGCTAGTGGAGAATTGGCCGATTGCGACAAAGATCTGGTCTTAATCAACCCCATGGACCTGAGCAAACCCCTTGGATGTGAGGCGGGTCTTGTACTTGTCCAAGGATCCTTCCGGCTTCCACTTGCGCCGGAAGACTCACTTGGCACCGATGGCCTTCTGACCTGGAGGGAGATCAACGAGGTCATACACGTGGTGCTGCTACATAGCAGCGAGCTCGTCTTCGAATACAGCATAACAATGTGCGGCCTCGGGAGAGGCTCGAGCCTCGTGTAGGGTGGCTAGATCCTCTGGGCGCATCATGGAGTGGACCGCAAGGGCGTGTGCATCTCAAGCTCCAGGAGGGAGACGTGTGAGTGCAAACGTGACGTCGTGCCGATGCTTCTGATGGAGCATGGCGTAGCCCAATGCGGAGCCCGGGTGGAGGTCTGCAATCATGGCTGAAATGGTTAGGCCAAGGGCCTTGGTGCCGGGGTCTCCACTCACTATCGTAGGAGTGGAAGAGACATGTGGGGCAACGGGGAGCCGAGGCATCACAGTGAGTGGTGTGGTGATCTGCGTGCTCACGGACACCCTGGGTCAGAGGCTGTCGCCTTGGCCACGTGTGTAGCGCGGTAGCTTCGTAGATGGCACCGAGTCCAAGGTCCTAGCGGAGACAGACGGAGCTGCTGGTGCGAAGGGACCAATGGTTTCGACAAGAGCTGTTGGCCGAGAGGGACCAACAAACACAACAGGGGCTACTACCCCCGAGAGACCAGCGAATATGGACGAGGTTGCCGACATAGAGGGGCCGGTGGACGCGATTGGGGCTGCCGGCCCGGAGGGGCCAGCGGACGTGATTGGGGCTGCCGACCCGAAGGGGCCAGCGGACGCGATTGGGGCTGTCGGCTTTGAGGGGCCAGCGGATGCGACTAGGGATTTCGGCTTTGAGGAGGCAGTAGACGCAACTAGGATTGCGGGCCCGGAGGGACCAGTGGACGCGACTGGGGCTGCCGGCCCAGAGGGGCCAGCGGACGCAACTGGGATTATTGGCCATGAGGAGCCAGCGGACGCAACTTGGGCTACCAGCCCGGAGGAGCCAGGAGACGCGACTGGGGATGCCGGCACGGAAGGGCCAGCAGACACGACTAGGGCTACCGGCTTGGAGGGACCACGTGATGTGCCGCCCAGAAGCAGCAGGATGCGGAACGGACTCACCACTACCCCACGTGACGGGAGGGACACTGATGAGCTGGAGTGAACGAGGTCACGAGGAAAAGGCTCCTCAAAGAAGAGGGCATCACAGCTCTCAACAATGTAGTGCTGAGAAGGATAATAGAAAGGCCAGGCCTTGGATTGATGGGAGACATCGAGGAAGGTGCAAGGAGGTCCACGGGAGGCGAGCTTTTTGTCCTACAGCGGGGTGGGCAGCCACACAATGGCCACGCAACCCCAAACAAGAGTTGGGCGCAGGTGAGCACGCTGACTGCACCAATGCTGGTGCGGCATAGACTGGCGGGGAAGGGGTCTATTGGGAATCCGATTCCAGATCCACGTCATGTAGGCCATGGCCTTAAAGTAAAAGCCATCGGAGAGGCTGGATTCGACTCGCATGGTGCGGAAGGCGTTAGCCATGGTGCGGTTCTACCGCTCGGAGACACCATTCTAGGCTGGTGTGTAAGGTGCCGACGTCTCGTGGTGGATACCGCGGGAGGCGAGGAAAGTCGTGGTCTCTCCCATGTACTTGTCACCGCGATCAGAGCAAAAGCGACAAAGAGGCTGACCACACTCACGCTCGACACGGAAAAGCTAGTGCCGAATGGTCTGAGCGACATCGCTCTTCTGCCAAAGGCAGAAGACCCAGCGGTAGCATGAGTAGTTGTCAGTGAGGGTGAGAACATAACGGCCATGCTCACCGACATAATTGGTAGGGAGAGGACCCATGACATTAGAGTGGACGAGGTCGAGAGGGGCGGACGCTCGTGAGGATGACTAGGGGAAGGTGGAGCGGTGCATCTTGCCCTGAGCGCAATCAATGCACTCTGTGGGGCACGGCCAGGGGAAGGAGTCGGGGTCTACACCCTTGGCCGGCTGGGTGCAGAGCATGCTAACGACCGGAGCGGAGTGCACCTGGCAAAGGCAGCGGTGCAAGAAACATGTGTGTTACATGGACAGTGTGCTGGTGACAATGACATGGCTCGTCGAGGTGGACGGGGAGGGGATGGAGGGATGGGGGGACAGACAAGGTACATGCCACAGGCTGCCACAAAATGTGGGGTGTAAAAGGACAAGACCAGATGCACGTAGCGACACAGTGCAAACGCCACACGAGTGCAGAACGTCCATGCTCATGCGGTCAGGGGCTGTGACAGACAAAAGGCTAAGCTCAAGACCTGGGACGAAGAGGACGTCGATCACGAAAACATCACTGGCAGGATCACGGAAACGAACGATGTCTACGTCGCGGACAGGTAACACCTGTCCACAGCTCATCCGGACACCATACACATCGCCAACAAGACCAAGCACACTTAAGGCCTCGCGAGAAGCAGTCATGTGATGCGTGGTCCCGGGGTCGATGATCCAGGTCTCGGCAGGGTCCAGGGCCGGAGTCGCCAAATCACTAACAATCACATGGCAGCAAGCAAGGGACGCGGATGCAATGGACGGTGGCGCAAACAGAGACTCCCAATCGTCAAGCCACGCGACGTCGTCATCAAGAGGGATAGAGGGCACGGGAGACGACGAGGCGGAAGGGGAAATGGGACATGACCACAACCCAGTCTTAGTCATGCAAGGTAGGGCAGGCGGGCAGGAGGAAATACAAATCGCACTTCCCTGTGGGTAAGGGTGCACACAGGTTCCAGGAACCGCATTTCTGGAACCGCAGTTCCGGTTCCGGAACCGGAACCGCGGTTCCGGTTCCAAGATTCTGGAACCGTCCAGGAACCGCGGTTCTTGAACCTATGTATATGGAGGGGATAATGAGTGGGTATGGGTATAACTTGGAGCTTTCTATGCTGATATCGCAGCCTTGGAGGCCATGTGAATACTCCAATCATGTACCCACATACAAAAGAGAAGTGTTGACTGATGTTTTCATTGTTTTTGTTGAAGAAAACATGCAGGTTTGCAGCCGATCATGCTTCATATTCCTTGCGTACCAGGGGATTTTCTGTGGAACCGTGACCAGAACCGCGGTTCCATGGGAACCGCGGTTCCGGTTCTGAGCTGGAACCGGAACCGCGGTTCCGGTTCCATTCTCAGAACCGCGGTTCCCTACCACCCTTACCTGCGGGGGAGGACGAGGCACACTGAGGTGGAGTGTGATGAACTGCTTCAACTTACGCTCGCGGGTGGATGGTCCGGGAGTGTAGATGGAGTGTGGAGTGACAGCACCAGAACCCAGATAGAAGGACTGCATCGGAGATGGAAAGGGAGGCGCCGATGGCAGCAGATGATGCTGCTGTGGAGATGACGACGATGGGACCAGTGGGGCTGTCGGAGGGGTGGTGCTATTGGATGGGATGGAGGCGTTAGGGCTAGCGACAGCGGCAGCGGCGGAGGCAAGACGGCACTCACGCTTGTGATGCATGGTGGCAATGACGCATGCCTCATCCGTCGGTAACGAGCAAGTGTACCACCCAAGTCCTGGCTGGCCATAGTTGTGGCGGACCGAGCCACCACCACTAGACCCAGTCAACTGTTATTGTTGCTGCTGAGGGCCATTGCCCTTCTTGCCCTTGCGCTTCTTCTTTGCTGACAACAGGGAGCTGGTAGATGCAGGTGCTGCGGGGGAAGCGACAGCCACAGAAGCGACTGCAGGGAAGGCGAGGGCCTCTGTGCGCTAGATGCGGGACTCTAGACAAGCTTCCTCAATCCTGAGGAAGAGCTCGTATGCCCAGGTCATGAGGGTGCCCTAGATCGCCATGGTGGAAAGGGCATCCTGGGAGTAGTGGACAAAGACGTCGGCTTACGCTTCGATGGCACCACGCTTGATGGTGAGGAGTGTGGCCAGAGGGGGTGGAGCAGAGGTGCCTAGGCGATGGAGGATGTCCTCGGCCAGCTGCCAGTAGGAGGTGACCGTCTCGGTCTCCCCCATGTACACCGAGTTGAACTCCCGCAGCAGGCGGCTGGTCTCAGCCTCGCTAGATAGACATTGGAGACGCGTACAAACGTGCCATGTGACCGTAGGGTCTGGGGTCTCGCCGGCGGTGAAGTTGCTGAGGAAGGGCACTAGGGCATGGCAGGAAGCCGAAGGAGCGATTGGGACAAGGGCACGTACGGCACGACCAGCGTCATACAGCTCGTCGACCTGGGTGGAGTCGTACAGAAGGGTGTAGTATGGCCACATGCCCTCACCCTATGCCCAGATGCGGAAACCGAGTTCCCAGCCTTGGAACTGCTCGTCAGCCTGAAGCGGCGGGGGCGGGATCTCAAAGTCCTTTGGCCTATGGCCGACATCCAGAGTAGGGTGAAGGACTGAAGTCATTGTCTGCAGCTGGCGCTAAGTCTGCTACTGTGCCAAGTAATGTGTGGCAGTAGACATAGTGGGGCTGGCGTGCCGAGGGAGAAGGAAAGGTGACAGGACATTGGTGTGATGCTGTGATACCAACGACTGCAGTACTGCAAGTTACTACGTCAATGCGGCAAGCTGTTGCTGAAGGGCGGCTAGGGGTTCGGAGGCATCGACGACAAAGCGTGTAGACTACTGCTGCTACTACTGCTGCTACTGTTGTTGTAACTCCTACAGCTAATGCAAGAAAGGGGGATTGGGGGTCCCCCCAATAGAAGAGGATCCCTCCCCACTAGGGCTGTTAGCTATGGTGGGTTTTGGTGCTCCCCTTTTTTGTGTTGTTGATGTCAGCAATGATGTCAGCCTAGGATTGCTGACATCAGCAGCGGCTATTGCATTTTTGAAGGGTGGTTACCGTAGCGTTTCTGCCCCTCTTTTTCTCCTTTTTTTGTGTTGATGATGTCAGTAGTGACGGCAGCTGACGACTACTGACGTCAGCTGACGATTGCTGACGTCAGTAGCGGTTGGTGCTAGGGCTGTTGCTGTGGCAACTGCAGGGCAGCTGTTGTTGCTGCTGGAGCCGCTGCTGTTGCTGTTGCTGCTGGTCTGCTATTACAATAGCTGCTGTGGCTGCTGCTACTGCTGCGGTTTTTGGTATAGCAGCGGCTACTACTACTACTCCAGGTGCTGCTGCTTCTGCGGTAGTTGTTGTTGCAATAATAGTTGCTATTACTGTTGCTGTTGCCGCTGTTGCTGCGTGCTGCTGCGACTGCTATGGCTATTGCATCAGCTATGGCAGTGGCTGCAGCCNTAGCGGTTGGTGCTAGGGCTGTTGCTGTGGCAACTGCAGGGCAGCTGTTGTTGCTGCTGGAGCCGCTGCTGTTGCTGTTGCTGCTGGTCTGCTATTACAATAGCTGCTGTGGCTGCTGCTACTGCTGCGGTTTTTGGTATAGCAGCGGCTACTACTACTACTACTCCAGGTGCTGCTGCTTCTGCGGTAGTTGTTGTTGCAATAATAGTTGCTATTACTGTTGCTGTTGCCGCTGTTGCTGCGTGCTGCTGCGACTGCTATGGCTATTGCATCAGCTATGGCAGTGGCTGCAGCCGCTGTACAGCCGCTGGTGGGGTGGGGATTCTTCTTTTTCCATTTCGTTGATCCCAGCGAGCTCGCTGCTCATTATGAGCAGTGAGCTACTGCTATTGCGGGCTGCTGGTGTTACGAGCTGTTGCGAGCTGTTGCTGCTGCGCGTAGCTGCCTCTGGTACCTGGTGCCACTACTCACTGCTACTGTAAGCTGCTATTGCTACTATGGGCTGCTACTGCCAGTCACTGCACCTGGATGACGTTGCCGCGTGTGTCGTCGGAGCGATGCATGACTTCATTGGCCGCTCACCTCCTCGAGTCACACATGGGGGTCAGTGCTGCCGGAAAAAATCCGGCATCATTTTCCTTGGCCAAATGGCTGTGGTAAAAAATCAAACGCCGCCACCAGGCGGGTCAATGCTGCCGGAAAAAATCCGGTAGCAGTTCCCCTGCACTGGCGCGTATGGGGGTCCACCGGCGTTGTCTGGCACCTATGCGCTAGTCTTCTGCTGCTCTTGCTACGCTCTAGCTCTGATACCAAGCTAGAAATGCTAGGCAGTAGGTTGGGACAGCAGTGGTATTGATGTAGCATGTGGGCTTCCACGCTCGTTGCTTAGTCTACTGCCCCCTCAGTCTGCCGCTCTAGAGTCTGGATGCTCAAGGTTTGTTACTCAAAAACGCGTGCGTCAGTGTTGGCGTCCAAAAGCAGCTGAAAACTGAAAGTGACTGATTAGGACTGAAGAATGAACAATAGTGGGAGACCCCTCCAAGTTCTAGCTCCCCCCCAGCTCTGTAGAGCCTGTTACTCAGCTAACCGGCTAATCAGAAAATAGACCTAGACCTATTTTCTACCAGGTAGGGTTTTCTCACTGAGCCCTACCGGACGGCCGGTAGCCCAAAACCCGGGCGTCTTTCGTTTTGCCTGAAAACTGGACCATACCATAATACCGACAGTGCAAACGCAGTCGTGCAGTCAGAAACAGCTAGAAAAAGAGCAACAAAGGGTCATGGCTGCTCGAAGCCAAGCAGTGCCTACGATGGTCCATGATGCCAAACAGTCCCATTCAACTTGAGACATGGACCCTAGACAGAGCATAATGTTGCAGACGTAATAGTATAGTCAGATCTAGTGCTGGACGCATGCAGACAGCATCTGTGGTGGCAGTAACCGCCGGTGGCCCGACCGCGAAGGAGGCCTGACGATGGAGCTACGCATGTTGTCGTAAGGAGGAGGCTCCAACAAATTGCGTGTAGGCCTCGGCGTGCGTCGGCTCCACCGGACGACACTCCAGCAGTGTCGAGTCTCGCCGTCAGTTATCTGCACACCAATGTACACAAGCCAGGAGAGCACAACGGAGCACAATGATAGATGCAAAAAAAAGCCAACAGACGCACGCTGAGGCCTACACACAGTTTGTTGGAGCCTTCTCCCTCCAACGTGCTCAGCTCCATTGGCAGATCTCCTCGGCAGTTGTGCCCCCAACAGTCATTGTCGCTGCATATGGTATGCGCATGCGTCTAGCGCCATGTCTGACTACACCGTTGCGTTGGCAGTGCCTTGTGATGCCTAGGGTCCAACTTTCATGATTTTCTGGCACTGTTGGTNAGTTTGTTGGAGCCTTCTCCCCCCAACGTGCTCAGCTCCATTGGCAGATCTCCTCGGCAGTTGTGCCCCCAACAGTCATTGTCGTTGCATATGGTATGCGCATGCGTCTAGCGCCATGTCTGACTACACCGTTGCGTTGGCAGTGCCTTGTGATGCCTAGGGTCCAACTTTCATGATTTTCTGGCACTGTTGGTATTGGGGATTAGTGTAGACGCTGCCTGGGTTTAGGCAGCCGTAACTCCTCATTGTGATTTCTCTAGCTAATTCTGACCGCACAACTGCCTTCGTAGCTTGCGTATTATGGTGTGGTCTAGTTTTCAGGCAAAACAGACGACGCCCGGATTTTTGGCCGTCGACCGTCTTGCAGGGCTCAATGAGAAAACCCTGCTTGCCAGAAAATAGGTATATGTTTTGTGTAGCATGGCAGTGCCACGCCGACCGGTCGAAGAGCCACGTGGCTCGAGCGGGGTCACCTAGGACTGTGAGTGGTGAAACGGGATGGCTTGAGGGTCAGAGACCCTCAAGTACCGCGGTTTTTGCCTAGTCGGTCAAGGATTCCGTTGAATCCGCTACATTTTGATTGGCTTAGAAACTGAGTAACAAACTCTACAGAGGGGGGGAGCTAGAATTTGGAGGGGTCTCCCATTGTTGCTCATTTCTCAGTTCTTAGTCAGTCATTTCCAGTTTTCAGCTATTTTCTGGCGCTAACTCTGGCGCGCACCGTTCTTAGAATCAAACACGAGAGCTCTCAGACTTAGGCTCTAGTGCAGTAGACTGAGGCGACAGCTTAAGCAACGAGCGTGGGTTCCCGCACGCTGCATCAACAACGCTGCTGTCCCAACTTGCTGTTGTAGGACATTTCTACCACACTCTGACGTTGTTGCACACGCCAGTCATCACTGATGCAGGTGACTGAAAGAGAAGAGGCTTTGTTGGCGCGTAACCGCTTTGTTTCGACATGTGAGAACCACCGGCGGCTCGTTGTCGACCAGTCTGGTTTGATCCTTGGGTGTCGCTGGGCCATCCTCACGGTCCCTTTGCGTTAGTGGCCCCGTTAACCGGTCCTTATCACCTCATCGGGCCGGACTCTCACTATTCATTTCCGTGACACTCATGTTTCTTTCCTCTGTGTGATTGCTCCATTCCATGATGCTAGTTGTGCTTCTCCGCCATACTCTCATGCATGAGCATGCAGCTTCGCCTGATAACTGCGAGTAGCCACAGTTCTTGGTTCTCGCAGTGTTGTCTTGCATGGCAATGCAACTATAAACAAGGATGACGTTGCCAGGTCAGCAACAATAGCACTAGCAAGTTTAGGGGGACGTCTCAGCCTGATGGGCGGGGGAGCCCTCACGGAATGCCATGCTGACTACTGTTGGTGTGTGTGGCTTCCACATGTCACGAGCGACGGCCAAGAGAGCAGCGGCATAGAACGCGACGACATGGTCCCCGATGCGGGCCCAGGAGACACCAGCGGCCGGACGAGTGTGCAAAAGAATCTCTTCTTATTGTAGATGTGTGCTGTGGGACAACACATAGGCATGCACCTATCAGGACGTAGATCTCATTGATGTGGTTGTTCTGGTTTAGACGGCCCGTCGTTCTGACGTGTTTGCAGGGAATTATGCCCAAAACCGTGTTTTTGCCACTGTTTTGTCCTGCTAGAAAATGTGCGCCCTTGTGCGCCACATGTGTGGGTGCCCACTAGGTCAGAGACACTATACAAGCTGTCTAGGCCTCAGTTGTTGATTAATCTCTGCAACTTCATTCATTTGACTTTCTTGACAGTTGCAGTTGGTTCCTACCCAGACCCTTGCAGTTTTGCCTCTAACTTGTGACTGGTGTCACACGTTGACGTAGCGCTGACGTCTAGTGTCGCGGCAAGTGGTTAGGAAGGTTGCTGCATTTCTGTCATGGTATCCGAGCCGCGAGCCTGTGTAGCAGAGACGTAGCAACTGCAGTAGCAGTGAGAGACCGCAGCCATTGCCTTGAGTAGCAGCAGCAGCAGCGCCCACTGTCTTGGCGAGAGGTCCTGGGAGGACTCACCACCGCGCTAGTTCCGCGGCAGTTCTGCGGCAGTTCCGCGGCAGTTCCGCGCCGGTTCCGCGGCTGTTCTGCGACTGTAGAATCCTTTCCGCTTATCCGCAGCGTTCGGCCGCGGCAGATCCGCGGCGGATCTGGAACACGCAGGCGGTTCTCCACAGTGCTCTGCAGTTGTCGATTCCACCGCAGTTCCACGACAGGTCCGCGACAGGTCCGCGACAGTTTCGTGGCCGTTCCGCGACAGCAGACGCCGGTCCGCGGATCCGCGGAGTTCCGTTGCGGCAGCTCCGCGGTGATTCTGGAACACGCCGGCGGTGCTCCACCATTCCGTAGTAGTTCTGCGGCAGTTCCGCGACAGGTCATCCACCGTTTCGCGACAGCAGAAGCCGCCTCGCAGAGAATTTGTCGTGCCCCGCTGTTATTGTGCCATGGCAGATCTGCGGTGTTCCGCGGATCCGCGTCTCTCTACTGCGGCATCTCCTCAGCGGTTTTGGAACACACCGGCGGTGCTCCGCATTGCTCCGCGGTCGCAAGTCCGCAACAGGTCCGCAGCAGTTCAATGGCCGTTCCGCGGAGAATTCGCGGTTGCACGCGCTTCAACTAGCAGTAACAGAGACAACTGGCAGATCGGCGGTGTTCCGTGGATCCACGGAGGTCTGTCGTGGCAAGCCTGAGGTAATCCGCGGCAGGCCGTGGAAATTCCGCCGGCAGTACCACCTGCAGCCACTACAGCAGCAGCACCGGGTGGGAGCAGCAGCCGTATCTGGCTGCCGGTGAGTACGCAAAAAAAAAAAAAAAACCAAAAAAAAAACAAAAAAACCAAAAGGGGGGGGGGGGAGTTTGTGTTCCTTTTATTTTTTTCTTTTTCTTTTTGTGTCTTGAG
>SZWC01014666.1:56916-67806 GCA_023375785.1 Penium margaritaceum
CCACCACCGGTCGGCTGACGACGGAAACCACTGTCGCAGCATCAGCCGCAATAGATGTAGCAGTTGCATCGCCAGTGAAGGTGGCTTGAGGCCACAGCCGTTGGCTGACGACGGCATCCGGTGCGGCATCGGCACCAAAGGCGACTTGATTTTGCACACTTGAGTCGGACACCACCGCACCACCAGCGCGGTGGTGACCATCCTCGTGACGCGGTCACAACACGTTTGAGAGACTGTGCTTTGATTACTCACCTCCCCCTGTGGCCTTGTGCGAGCGGGAGCAAGTGTTGTGTGCACTCACCCACGACGAGCTCCAGAGATGAACAGACTGGCGTGGCAAGGAGTGCAGCCGGTGCCGTGGTCGGCACCTTCTCTGCATATGTGGCAGGCGCCACGTCCACAATGGCAGTTGCAGGCATCACACACGTTTCAGGCTTCTAACGGCTTTGCCTCTCTGAGCGGACCGTTGCCACCATGCCACTACAGACATCCCTGTCTCCCTCCTCGCCATCCTCACCTCCGTCAGTCTCACCACCTGATGATGCCACGCCTCCCGACCTTAGCTCCACATCTGACTCCCTGCACTCTGTGCTGGAGGCAGTTGGAATCATCCCGACCTGTGACCCCGCCGCTTCTGTGGTAGTCCCTTCGGCTCGCCATCATTGTTCCCGGACCTGGCACGCGAGGCGGCGGATGGCACGTTTGGCGAGATGTGCGCAGGAGGCAGCAGCAGTCGCAGTAGTGGCAGATGTCACCACAGAGCTGACTTCCTCCTCCCAAGTCGTAGGGTTGGTGCGGCATCCCCTCACAGCTTCTACCGGTGTGTCGGTCGAGGGGGGGGATAGAGTATCTGCCGATGACCACCAGAGAGTGCATAAGGGGTGCGACAGACAGTGTTGCGCGACAAGACGTTCTCAGTGAGGACGAGTCTTCCGAGGAGTGGTCCGACGCGGAGTCAGAGCGGACGAGTGGTCCAACGCGGAGTTGGCAGGAGTGGTGGTGACAGGTGACGCCCTGAGAGTAGACGCTCGCGTGTGCTACATGGAGGATGCAGAGCGAGTTGCAGACCTCCAGCTCATGGTTGCCCTGACCGGTGTCGTTGACTTCATGGCGGCTCCAGCCGAAGACACAGCTACTCTCATCCGAGCTGCAGCTCCTGTACCCGAGCGCCTACGCTCCACGATCGATGAGCAAGAGGCAATGGTGGTTCGAGCGGAGGCGCACGTGCAGGGTCTCATGGCTGAGCTCCGGGAGGCCAGCAACCGTTGGTACACTGCAGATGTCTCTGCACGACAGGTTGCTGAGGAGTGCATAGAAGATGTGCACACCCGTCTCGAGGCTCCGGAGTGGTCCCTACAGGATGCACGTCGGCGACGGGCGGACGCACCGGAGCAGGTGGACGACTAGTTGCACACCATGGGCTCGGTGAAGCCCTGGGGTGTACGGGCTTGCGATGACAACAACGACGCTGTAGCTGCAGATACACTGATGGATGCCGATGTCCGGCCAGCTGACGCCGGAGTGTCGGGCGTGTCATCTGCAGCTGGTGCCTCCGTAGCAGCACCCCCTGTCGCTACAGATGCGAACGCGTTGAGTGGTGACGACCGCCTGCCAGCAGTCGGTGATCAGGCAACAGCTAAGTCGATAGTTGACGTGGAGAGCTTCCTGCGCGACAAGGCGGCGAGGATGCAGGAGGCACTGGCTCGTGCCGACGCGCACATGATGAAGGTCCACCTTCAGCTTCGTTCCACAAGTGACCGCCCGTACGCCGCAGATGCAGCTGGCCAGCCGACGGTGCTGCAAGAGAGCTCGATGAACTGCACACTCGTCTCGACGCTGCGCAGCCCGTGTGGCAGTGTGCGGCCCAGCAACTGGCAAGCATACGTGAGGCGATGCAGTTGGAGAAGGCCCTCAGCTTTGCACTCGTTGCAGCACCAAGTGATGACAACGTTGACGACTACAACACCGACGACGATGACAACGTTGACGACGTTATGGGGTGAGGCTACGAGGTATGCCCCATCAACATCGTTCTCAACCTTGCTATTGCTATGCAGGCGTATGTAGCTAGAAACCTAGGTAGCAGGTTGGGGCAGCATGCGTTGTTGATGTAGCGTGCGGGCTTCCAAGCTCGTTGCTTAAGTCTGCTGCCCCCTCAGTCTGCTGCTCTAGAGACTAAGTTTGCAGGCTCTGGGTTTGTTACTCAGAAGTGCGCACGCCAGTGTTAGCACCAGAAAGCAGCTGAAAACTGGAAGTAACTGATTAGCAATGAAGAATGAACAACAATGGGGAATCCCTCCAAGTTCTAGGCCCCCCCCCCACTAGTGTAAAAGTTGTTACTGAGCTAACCAGCCAATCAGAAAATTGTGTTAGACCTATTTTCTGGCAGGCAGGGTTTTCTCGGTGAGCCCTGCCAGACGCCCGACAGCCCAAGACCCGGGCGTCGTCCGTTTTGCCTGAAAACTGGACCGTACCATAAACCGACGTTGCGAACGCAGTCGTGCGGTCAGAATCAACCAGAAAAATAGCTACAAGAAGTTATAGCTGCACGAACCCAGGCAGTGCCTATGACAGTCAACGATGCCAAACAGGGCCATACAACAGAAGACATGGACCCTAGGCATCGCATGATGCTACAGACGCAATGCCGCAGCCAGACACAACGCTAGGTGCATGCAGACTGCATCCGCAGTGGTAGTGACTGCCGGCGGCCCGACCACTGAGGAGGCCTGCCGATGGAGCTGAGCACATCGCCAGAGGGAGGAGGCTCCAGCGACAGGTGAGTGGGTTTCAGCGTGCGTTGGCTTGACCAAGCGACACTCCAGAGGCGTCAAGTCTTGCCGTCAGTCATTTGCATGCCGATGTACACGAGCCGGGAGGGCACAACAGAGTATAATGAGAGATGCACGAAAACAAACACTCATGACTCACCCATGACTCACAGGCGTAGTGCACATGTGCAAGAAGAGACACAGTCAACAACCAGACTCCCCCAGGCCAAGCAGAGACGCAAGCAAGGATAGAGAGAGTCACTCACGGACGCATGCCGACTGAACTCACAACCTTCTTGAATGATTCGCGCTTCAGTGCCTTGGTCAAGAAGTCAGCCAACTGCCGTGCTGTCTCAACCCACACGATGCTGACGTTGCCGTCATGCAACAACGAACGCACATAGTGATACTCAACATTGATTTCTTTGTGCGTGTGTGATGCACGCCGTCATTGTCGGCGATGGCCATGGCACTCACATTGTCACAGTGCAACGTGATGCATGCAACGGACTGGCGCAGCTCGGACAACAGACAACGCAACCATACACTCTTACACGCGCCTGAGCCAAGAGCAATGTACTCAGCCTCAGCAGTGCTGTGTGCAATGCATCCCTACGTGCGAGCGCGCTAGGATACAGCAGTATTGCCAATCAGAAAGATCCAGCTTGTGCGACTCTTGCCGTCCGGGCTGCCGGCCTAGTCACTATCGGTGTGGCCCACCGCGAAACAGACGGCTGACGGCGGCACATGAGACCTCACCGAGGATTCGCGACAACATAGCGCAGTACTCGGATCGCGGCCCCACCATCCAAGACTGGCTTGTCCTTGCAGAGCGTGAGTGTGGCCGCTCTCTCCGCCACTTTCGCTCCGATCGCGACGGTGAGTACCTGGGTGAAGCCACGACCTTTCTTGCCTCCCTCAAGATTCGCCATGAAACGTCTGCGCCTTACACACCCGCCCAGAACGGTGTCTCCAAACGGTGGAACCGCACTATGGCTGACGCCGTCCGCACCATGCGGGTTGAGTCTGGTCTCTCCGATGGCTTCTATTTTGAAGCCATGGCCTACATGACCTAGGTTTGGAACCGGATTCCCCTTCCCCGCCAGTCCACACCGTACCATCATTGGTGCGGTCAGCGAGCTGACCTTCGCCCGGCTCGCGTCTGGGGCTGCGTGGCCATTGTGTGGCTGCCCGTCCCGCAGCAGGGCAGCAAGATCGCCCCTCGCAGACGCCCCTGCACCTTTCTCCGTGTCTCTCGTCAGTCCAATGCCTGGCGCTTCTGGGATCCCTCCCGGCACTACATCGTTGAGTCCCGAGACACCCTTTTCTTCGAGGACCTGTTTCCTCGCGGCCTCATTCGCTCCGGCTCATCCGTGTCTATCCCGTCGCGTGGGAGAGTGGTGATTCTGTCCTCCATCTTTCCGCTTCCGGATGACACGTCCCTCAGTCCTTCCAAGCCAGCAGCCCCAGTCATGTCCGCTGGCCCCTCCGGGCCGGCACCTCCAGTCGCGTCCGCTAGTCCCTCTGGGCCGGCACCTCCAGTCGCGTCCGCTAGTCCCTCCAGACCGGCACCCCCAATCGCATCCGCTAGTCCCTCCGGGCCGACACCTCCAGTCGCGTCCGCTGGTCCCTCTGGGCCGGCACCCCCAGTCGCGTCCGCTGGTCCCTGCGAGCCGGCACCCCCAATCACGTCCGCTGGACCTTCCGGGCCAGCAGCCTCATTAGCGCCCGCTGGTCCCTCCGGACCGTCAACCCCAGTCACATCCGCTGGTCCCTCCGGGCTGGCACCCCTAGCCGCATCCGCTGGTCCCTCCGGGCTAGTAGCCCCAGTCGTGCCCGCTGGTCCCTCCGAGCCGGCAACCCCAGTCGCATCCGCTGGTCCCTCTGGGCCAGCAGACCCAATTGCGTCCGCTGGTCCCTCTGGGCCAGCAACCCCGTCTGCCTCCATCAGCCCGATGAACTCAGCGCCGTCACCTGCCCTACCTCGCTACACGCGGGGCCCAGGCGACAGTGTAGGTGACGCGACTCCAGAGAGAACTAGGCCAGGAGGTTGCCGGCGAACTCGATGTCTGGGCGCGTCGTCATCGCCAGGAACATCAGTGACCCGATTACTCGCAGGTATGTGGTCACGTCAGCTAGCTCCCCCACAATAGCTGGGTCAGGACTCTTCAGCTTTGCCTAGCCATGGGGTGACATGGGTGAGGATGCGCTTGGCAGGAGTGGCAGGTCCTTCGCAAAGCGGGTGGACAGCGTCTGCACATAGGTAGCCTGGTGGATGTGCAAGATGCCTTGGGAGTGATCATGCTCGAGTTCCATGCCCAGGAAGACCCTGGCAGACCCAAGGTCCTTCATCTGGTAGGCGGCGTGCAACGGATCCTTGACACGCTGGATGGCAGCCGTGTCTGGCGACGCAATGAGCAGATCGTCGACGTACACGAGAACAGTGGCGAAAGTCTAGCCTCGCAGACTGAAAAACACTGCGGGGTCAGCGGTGTTGTGTTGGAGCCCGCCAGGAAGGAGCGTGCTGCTGATCTCTTGGTTTTAGCACCGAGGCGACTGCTTCAGGCCATACAGGGCCTTGCGCAGTCGATAGACTCTCCGAGTGCCATTGTCGAAGCCTGGGGGCTGTACCATGTAGAGCTCCTCACCCTCTAGTGAACCATGAAGAAAAGCGTTGCTCACATCCATCTAGTGCAGCTCCCACCCATGCTGGACGACCAGACTGAAGAGTGCCCGGCTAGTGGAGAATCGGCCAACTGGGGCAAAGATCTGGTTGTAATCGACCCCAGGAATCTGGGCAAACTCCTTGGCTGTAAGGCGGGCCTTATACTTGTCCAAGGACCCGTCGGGATTCCACTCGCCGAAAGACCCACTTGGCGCCGATGGCCTTCCGTCCTGGGGGAAGGTCAACAAGGTCATACACGTTGTGCTGTCGGATAGCTGCAAGCTCATCGGCGCAGGCAGCGTCCTAGTGTGCGGCCTCAGGAGAGGCTTGTGCCTCGCGTAAGGTGTCTGGGTCCTCTGGGCGTATTGTAGAGTGGACTGAGAGAGCGTGTGCACCTCATGCCCAGGTGGGATGCGTGCGAGTGTGGCCACGACAGCGCACCGATGCTCATTATAGAGTATGGCGTAGCTTAGTGCGGAGCCCGGGTGGATGTCTACAATGATGGCCGAGGTGGTCAGGCCGAGGGCCTTGGTGCCAGGTTCCCCACTCACGACTGTGGGAGCGGAGGAGACACGTGGAGCCACGGGGGGTCGGGGCGCCACGGAGCGCGGAGCGACGGTCTACGTGCTTTTCTGCCAATGGCAGAAGACCCAGCGGTAGCGAGAATAGTCGTCAGTGAGGGTGAGGACGTAGCGACCATGCTCGTCGACGAACTCGGTAGGGAGAGGACCCATGACGTCCACATGGAAAAGGTCGAGGGGGGCAGACGCACGGGAGGAAGATAAGGGATACGTGGAATGGTGCATCTTCCCCTGAGCGCAGTCAATACACTCAGTTGGGCACGGGAGGGGAAAAGTCTCCGGGTCAAGGCCCTTGGCCGGCTGGGTGCAAAGCATGCTATCTACGGCGGCAGAGTGGACGTTGCAAAGGCGGCGGTGCAGGAGGCGAGTGTGCTGAGGAGAAAGCGTGCTGGTGACAAACACATGGCCTGTGGCGGCTGACGGGGAGGAGACGGAAGGAGAGGAAGACAGAAGAGGTACATGCCACAGGTTGCCACGGGCGATGGCGTGCAATATGACAAGACCAGACGGACGCAACGACACAATGCCAACACCACGCGAGTGCACAACATCCATGCTCATGCGGTCAAGGGCAATGACGGACAAGAGGCTGAGCTCAGGACCAGGGACGAAGAGGACATCGGTCAGAAAGACGTCACCGGAGGGACCATGGAAACGAACGATGCCAACACCACAGACAGGCAACATCTGGCCAGAGCCTGTCCAGACACCGGAAACATCGCCTACAGGACTGAGCATACTAAAGGCCTCACAATAGGTCGTCATGTGATGCGTGGCCCCGGAGTCGATGATCCAGGTCTGAACAGGGTCTTGGACCGGGGTCGCAAGATCACTAATGGTCACATGGCAGCAAGCAAGGGACGCGGACGTGGTGGAAGGAGGTGCAAATCGAGACTGCCAATCGTCAAGCCAAGCAACGTCGTCCTGGGAGGGGGCAGTGGAGACCATGAGAGACGACGAGATAGTCGAAGAAACAGGGCATGACCGTAGCTCAGTCTCAGTCATGCAGGGCTAGACAGGGGAGCAGGAAGTGATGCAACTCGCACTTCCCTGGGGAGGAGGGCGAGGGAGGCCGAGCTGGAGCGCAATGAACTACTCCAGCTGGCACTCACGAGAGGATGTCCCGGGAGTGTAGACGGATTGCGGGGTGATGGCGCCGGAGCCAGGGTAGAAGGAGGACTGTGCCGGCGCCAACGGCTGCGGCGGTGGTGTCGGTGCGTCCGGCGAAGCAACTGGAGTGGTGGAGATGCTAGATGAGGCAGAGGTATGAGAGCCGGCGACAGTCACGACGGCAGAGGCGAGACGGCGCTCGTGATAGCGACGCATGGTGGCGATGACGCGCACCTCATCCGTCACAAGAGGGCACGTGTACCACCCGTGCCCGGGCTGGCCATAGTTGTGGCAGACCGAGCTGCCAGCACTGGACCCAGTCGACGACTGTTGCCGCTGCTACTGCTGACCGTTGCCTTTCTTGGTTTGACGCTTCTTCTTCCCCGACGATGATGAGGTAACTGCGGCGGGGGAGGCGACAGCCACGGAGGCGTCGCAAGGGGAGGCGACGGTCTCTGTACGCTGGAGTCGGGACTCCAGACGAGCTTCCTCAATGCGGAGGAAGAGCTCGTATGCCCAGGGTAGGAGGGTGCCCTGGGCCGCCATGGTGGAGAGAATGTCGTGAGGGTAGTGGACGAAGACGTCCGAGTACGCTTCGGTGGCACCGTGCTTGATGGTGAGGAGCGCGGCCAAAGGGGGTGGGGCAGATTTTCTGAGGCGACGAAGGATGTCCTCCGCCCGCTGCCAGTAGGAGGTGACCGTCTCGGTCTTCCCCATGTGTAGGGAGTTGAACTCCCGCAGCAGGCGGCTAATCTTAGCGTCGCTGGACAGGCGATGGGGACGAGTGAGAACGTGCCACGCGGCTGCAGGGTCTGGGGTGGCGCCAGCGTTTAAGTCGCCTAAGAAGGGCTCAAGGGCGAGGCGGGAAGCCTGAGGGGCGACAGGGACGAGAGCCCGGACGGCACGACCAACGTCGTACAGCTGGTCGGCCAGGGTGGCGTCATACGGCAGGGTGTAGTATGCCCACAGGCCCTCACCCTGTGCCCAGATGCGAAAGCTGAGCTCCCAGCTCCGGAACTGCACGCTGGCCTGAAGCGGCGGCGGTGGCGTTTCAAAGTCCTTTTGCCTGCGGCCGGCACCTAGAGTGGGGCCAAGGATGGAGGTCACTCTCTGCTGCTGGCGCAGAGTATGCTACTGCGCTAGGTATTGCGTGGCAGCAGACACAGCTGGGTTGGCACACCCTGGAGGGGGAAAGGACGGAGGCGCATTGGGGGTAGACTGGGAAACTAACGTTTGCAGTACCGCAAGCTGTTGCGTCAGGGTGGCGAGCTGTTGTTGAAGAGCAGCGAGGGGATCAGGGTTATCGCCAACGACGTCAGAGGGCTGCTTGCGCCGCTGCTCCTCCTGTTGCTGTTGCTGCTACTGTTGCTTCCTCTATTGCTGCTGCTCCTGCTGCTGCTACTGCTGCTGCTGCTACTGCTGCTGCTGCTCCTGGTTCTCCTACTATTCCTGCTGCTCTTGCTACTGCTGCTACTACTCTTGCTACTGCTGCTGCTGCTCCTCTTGCTGCTGCTGCTACTGCTGCTGCTGCTCCTGGTTCTCCTACTATTCCTGCTGCTCTTGCTACTGCTGCTACTACTCTTGCTACTGCTGCTGCTGCTCCTCTTGCTGCTGCTGCTACTGCCGCTGGTGCTGCTGCTGCTGCTGCTATAGCCGCTGCGAGAAAGGGTGGGTGGGGGTCCCCCCAATAGAGGAGGACCCCTCCCCAGTGGGGCTATGAGCCATGGTGTGATGCCCTTTGTTTTGTTTGTTTTTTTTTCTCTGGGGTTGCTGATGTCAGTAGTAGCGCCTTGGTGAGGGCGGTGGACTTTCTGCCCACCCTCAGGATTGCTTCCCCCTTCCCTTGCCCCTTTCTTTGGGTTTTGTTTATTTTTTGAGTTGATGACATCAGTAGTGACGTCAACAGCGGGATGTTGATGTCACTAGTGGCGGTTGTTAGGGCCGCTATTGTAGGTGTTGCTGTTGCTGCTGCTGCTGTTGTAGTTTGTTGCTGCTGTTGCGGCTACTATTGCAGTTGGTGCTACTACTACTACTGCTGATGCTGCTCCTGCTACTGTTGCTGCTGCTACTATTGTTGCTGCTGCCGCTGTTGCTACTGCTACTGCTACTACTGCTGTTGCTACTTCGGCTGCAGTTGCAACAGTAGTTGCTCCTACGGCTGCTAGGGCTGCTGCAGCAGCAAAGGAAGCTGTTGCAGCAGCGGCGGCAAAGTAGGTGGGATGGGGGATTTGTTTTTCTCCTTGTTTTTTCTTCTTCCTCGTCTATCACAGCGGGCAGCTGCCCGTTGTCAGCTGCGAGAAGCGAGCTGCTGCTCGTTGGCAGCGAGCTACTGCTCGCTGGTAGCGGGCAGCGAGCTGCTGCTCGCTGGCAGCAGGCAGCGAGCTGCTGCTCGCTGGTAGCGGGTAGCGAGTTGCTACTCGCTGGCAGCGAGCTGCTGCTCACTGGCAGAAGCGGGCTGCTGCTTTCTACTCGCTCACTAAGGGTAGCGAGCAGTAGCAACAGTCACTAAGGGTAGCGAGCAGTAGCAGCAGTCACTGCTGGTAGCCGATCGTTGCAACAGCTGCTGCGGGTGGCTGCTGCTGTTGCACGCTGCTGCTGCTCATTGCTGCTGCGGACTGCTACTACTGCGAGCTGCTGCTGCAGGCTGCTTCTGTTGCGAGCTACTGCTGCGGGCTGCTACTGCTGTAGGCTGCTGCGAGCTGTTGCTTCTACTTGCTGCTGCTGCTCCACGCAGCTGCTGCTGCCACTGCTCGCTGCCGTTGCCTGCGGCTGCCGCTGTTGCAAGCTGCTACTGCTGCGTGCTGGTGCAAGTATCTGCACCTGGGTGACGTTGCAACGTGCGTTGTCGCCCATAGGTGTTGGACGTGGCCAGCCGCTCACCTCCTCGCGTCACGTGTGGGGTCAGTGCTGCCAAAAAATATTCGGCAGCATTTCCCCTGGCCCAGTGGCCGTGGGAAAAAGTCTGACGCTGCCACTAGGCGGGTCAATACTGCCGGAAAAAATCCGGCAGCATTTCCCTTGCAATGGCGCACATGGGGGTCCGCCGGCTTTGTCTGGCACCTGTACGCCTGTCTTCTGCTACTGCTGCTACGCTCTGGCTTTGACACCAAGCTAGAAACCTAGGCAGCAGGTTGAGGCAGCATGCGTTGTTGATGTTGCGTGGGGGCTTCCACGCTCGTTGCTTAAGTCTGCCGCCCCCTCAGTCTGCTGCTCTAGAGACTAAGTCTGGAAGCTCTGGGTTTGTTACTCAGAAGTGCACACGCCAGTGTTAGTGCCAGAAAGCAGCTGAAAACCGGAAGTAACTGATTAGCAATGAAGAATGAGCAACAATGGGGAACCCCTCCAAGTTCTAGCCCCCCCCACTAGTGTAAAAGATGTTACTCAGCTATCGAGGCAATCAGAAAATAGTGCTAGACCTGTTTTCTGGCAGGCAGGGTTTTCTCGGTGAGCCCTGCCAGACGCCCGACAGCCCAAGATCCGGGCGTTGTCTGTTTTGCCTGAAAACTGGACCAAGAAAGAAACTATGCAGCAGGTTGGGGCAGCAGCGTTGTTGATGCAGCGTGCGGGCTTCCACGCTCGTTGCTTAAGTCAGCTGCCCCCTCAGTCTGCTGCTCTAGAGTCGAAGTCTGGAAGCTCTGGGTTTTGTTACTCAGAAACACGCGCGCCAGAGTTAGCGCCAGAAAGCAGCTGAAAACTGATAATGACTGATTAGGAATGAAGAATGAACAACAATGGGAGACCCCTCCAAGTTCTAGGCCCCCCC
>SZWC01014667.1:23633-34611 GCA_023375785.1 Penium margaritaceum
GACGACGACGACGACGATGACAACGACGATGACGACGACGACGAGAACAACGACGATGACGACGACGACGACGACGACGACGATGATGAGGATGAGGATGAAGATAACGAACCGGACGGCGGCAGCGGTGGCAGTAGCGGCGGCAGCTGCAGCGGCGGCGGCGGCAGCGGCAGCTGCGGCAGCAGCAGCGGCGGCGGCGGCAGCGGCAGCTGCGGCAGCAGCAGCAGCAGCAGCAGCAGCGGCAGCAGCCGCGGCGGCGGTGGCAGCGATGGCAGCAGCGACGGTGATAACAGCAACGACAACAATGGTAACGCTGATGGCGGGGACAGTGATGGTAATGAAAAGAGGACAGCAGCAGTAATAGCGCCAGCAGTGGAAGAGGAAGCAGTGGGGGCAGAGGAGATGCCACAAACAGCATCTGCAGCAATGACATGAGTGGCGGAAAAAATGGTCGCGGAAGCACTAGTGTGATGAGGTCGCTATAGCGACATGGGCAATGAGACCAACGACGACAAAAACCGAGAGACTACGGTGACAACGACTAGGTGCCACCCCTGCTGATTACGAGGACGGTTACGCCAGCATTCGCGTCGGTGGCCGCCAATGCTGTAGTGGTGGTGGCGACAGCAGGGGTGGCAGCGACCACAGCGGCGGTGGCAGTGGTGACAATGGCGGCGGCAGCAGTGGCACAGGGAGCGCTGAGGCGACCAATAACAGGAAGGACGATGAAGGCTATTACATTGGATCGAATAGTTGATCCGAATCCAATCTGATGTCACTATCCGATCCGAATCCGATCCGAAGTGGCATCGGTTTGGATTCGGATTCGGCCACTTCCGATCGATCGGATTAGTTTTCGTCCCCACAATGATCGGATAAGATCAGATTCTATCCGATCTGATCCAAATATTTCACAGTTTGGATACTTCGGATTCCAGTTCGGCCCAAATCCGCCCAAATCCCCCCAAGTCCGCCCCAATCCGCCCCAATCTGAAGTAAGACCACCCAAATCCGCCCCAGTCTAAATTTTTTCCGCCCAAATCTGCCCAAAACCGCACAATGTGTCCAAGTCCACAATAATCCACCCTAATCGGAAGTAAAAACTGAAATCCGAAGTGAAACCATTCAAAGCCGACCAAATCCGATCTAAATCGAAGTTAACGCTTCGGTTCGGATTAGGTTCGGGATTTTCCTTCATCTACTTCGGATCAGATTGAATCACATCTGAATCCAATTTTTAAGAGAGGATTCAGATCTGATTCGGAATTTTCAGATCAGATTCGGTTTTGTCCGATCCAAACACGACCTAACAGCCTTGATGATGATGATGATGATGATGATGATGATGATGATGATGATGATGATGATGATGATGATGATGATGATGATGATGATGATGATGATGATGACGACGACGATGATGATGACGACAACAACGATGACTAGGCTTGTTAGGTTGGAACGCGATTAAGTTTTGACCCATCTTGGTTCGTTTCGACTCCGAGTCGAAGTCGGAAGGAACCAAAATTAGCCGCCAGCAGCGTCGAAGTCGAAGTCGAAGTCCACTTTGACAAGTCGAAGTTAGTCTAGAATTTTCTCGAGATCGAAACTCGGTTCTGGTTCGTTCCGTTTTTTTTTCGACTTCTTTCGTTGAAGGATATCGTGTGAACTGTTCTCCACTTAGACAACAATGGAAAAGGAGTCGAAGTCGAAACGAAGTCGAAATCAGCGCGGACAGAGTCGAAGTTGACATCGGAACTGACTTCAACTGGCCCATGTTGAAGACCAAAATACAACAATCAAACTCGACGGAATTCTCAATTCCATTCCGACCTAACATGCCTAAGGACGACGGCGACGACCACAACGACGACGACGACGACGACGACGACGACGACGACGACGACGACGACGACGACGACGACGACGACGACGACGACAACCACGACAACCACAACAACGACGACGACGACGACAACAACGACAGCAACAACGACAAAGACAATGACGCCAATGACAAACGACGACGACGATGATGACAGCTGCGACAACGGCAAAGACAACAGCGATGACAGCGACGGCGGTAGCAGCGGTGCCGTCAAGGACAACAACAGCGCCGCCAGTGTCACCGCTGCCCCCGCTGCCCCAGCTGCTGCCGACGATGAAGACAACGATGGCAACGACGATTCGGACAGCGGTGGAGACGAGTAAGACGACGACGAGGAAGACGATGACGTCCACAACGACAACAGCAACTGCAACGCTGACGATGACATCGATGACGGCGATGATGACAATGACGACGGCGACGACGACGACAACGACGACGACGACGACGACGACGACGACGACGACGACGACGACGACGACGACGACGACGACGACGACGACGACGACGACGACGACAGTGGCGGCGGCGGTGGCGGTGGCGGCGGCGGCGACAACGACCACAACGACGAGAACGACTATGGAGGCTCGGCGGCGCCGGCGACGGCAACAGTGGCGACGGCGATGGCGACTGTGACGGTGACGGCGACAGCGATGGCGACGGCGACGGTGACGGTGACGGCGACGGCGACGGCAACAGCGACGGCGACGGCGACGGCGACGGTGACGACGTCGACGATGAGGACGGCGACGACCACCACCACGACCAGGACCACCACCACCACCACCGTGACCACGACGACCACGATGACCACGATGACCACGACCACCGCGACCACACGACCACGACCACGACCACGACCACGACCACGACCACGGCCACGGCCACGGCCACGACCACGACCACGACCTCGACCACGACAGCAATGGCGACGAGGACAACAGCTACAAGATGATGACCACCAACACCACCACCACCATCACCACCACTACCACCACCACCACCACCACCACCACCACGCCACAACCAGGACTATGATGATGACGACGGCGGCGGCGGCGGCGGCGGCGGCGGCGGCAGCAGCAGTGGAGGTGACAGCAGCAACTGCAGCGGCGGGCGGCAGTGACGGCGGCGCGATGCACTCGTCACAAGTTGATTGTGTGCGGCCGCAATTGTAGCCAACAGGAGGGAGGAGAGAGAGATTGGGAGTAACTGTAGCCCGCAAGAGAGGAGAGGGCGAGAGGGAGCACAGCATATGGCCAAAAGTGCTCCCTCAATTCCACAGCTACAACATGCCATCAGTTCTGCAACAGGAGTAATCTACTAAAGCTGTGTCTATTCTGCAAACTGAGTCGTTTTGCAACCAAATCCCGGAGTCCGTAAGGTGCAGACACTTCAGTGCACGATCGTGACGTCATGTGATGACATGAAGATCGTAGCAGTCATGGAATTCCCTCTTCCTCTCACGGGAAGGAGGGTGGGGGGAGGTGGGGACTCCCCCTCTGCCCCCCCACACACAGACTCGCACACACCCACAAGCACCCCAAAACCGTACCAGCGCGATGAATCCGACGAGTCCGTACGCCGCGGCCAGCACCATGTACGGCCACACATGCTCCTTCTCTTTCGCGCCCAACGCCGACTGCGCCAACTTCGAAGCAGCTTCCTGCCACGTCAGCACCATCGTCGCAGCCGACGTCAAGGTCGGCGCTGCACCCGCGGCCTGCCCAGTCAGAAGCAAGCCCGCCATGTCCGACGTGGCCGCCGGCCCGCCTCCGCCACCATGGGCGATTGGGTACGCCGGCCAGATCCGCGCCAGCGCGGACTCGAGCAACGACATGGCGGAGAGCAAGGGAGGGAACCCGCCGCCCCGGATAACAACGAAACTTGGGGCACGGGGCACTTGGAAATTGAGCGCAGGGGTACAAGATGGTCGGACAGAGGGTCCGAACGACCACACTGCGGTACCGATCCTTCGCCCTACCGACGTTGCTTCGCCCTGCTGCTGCTCCTCCGCGGCCGCAGGTCGACGCTGCTAGCGGAGTGGGAGTAGAAGCTTCGGTACTTCACACCGCAGCGGTGTGAAGTAGCACCGCTGATGCGATGGGAGAGAGCTAGCCGCAGCGTCGTGTCCTCTCGTCGTTTGCCCGGTTGTACACTGCCAGGTGTGCGTACGGTTTGCTTCCAGACCCTCGCAGACGACCACGTTGCGAAATGACGCGGAAGAGCCGTTGACTCGCTGATTTCGTTTACCTCCTCTGCGCTTGCCTCCTGCGTTTCCCTCGCACTGCGTGACTCTGATCTGTCGTCTATCGGTTTCGGGCCTGCTTCCCTCGTCCAGACAGTCTGTCGCATGTGGCTGTCACAGGCAACGCTGCGGTGATCCCAATGACACGCACAAAAAAGACAATCGTTCCAAAACCACCGCACAAAGGAACGTTATTTAAGGCACTGTGTTGATGTCATGGAGGGGCCAGCATCTAGATCCTGATGGAAGCTGCTTAGTTGAAAACTTTGCTACTGAAGAGGCGAGTGTGGCAAATTCGCCTACCATCAATGATTCACCGGCGTCAGATACATTTTGCCGGCCGGCGCAAATTTCCATCACTTAGAAATCTTTAGAAAGTACCGCGACGTTTGCGATTTCTCCATCGAGCGACGAGGATTCTCCCTGTGATGTGAAAATCACGCATCACTAGACAGCATGGTTTAAGAAAGGAGCCTTTCGACATTAGTTCTTGAGACTTTCGCTAAAAATGGGGAAATTCTATTTGAATGATCACTGCTCAAAATTTTAACTAGTGAACGGTACCTTGCTTTTTTTTCCACTTGTCAAGAAATGTTTTACAAAAAATACTATGTTCTCATAAACGACAACAGAAAGAGTACGAAAGCCGTCAAGATTGAAAAACGATGAATATCGCGAGTTGGCGAGATGCATGAGTCGTCCACGTCTCTTTCGGTGATCCTGTAAGCCTTGTCCCACGTAATCAAGAGGATAGGTCGCCCTATGTGCAAAAGCGTACATTTGCGAGGTTCATGATGCAAGGAAAATCATAGGTTTGTAGAAAACCGCCTTTTCATCTAGATGCCAACATCACGTGAACATTTTGGGTGAATCAAAACGACACCCAACAATTTGCCAACCTACCCACAGAGCGAGTTCACCCTCTCGCGCACCGTCAAATGGAACACGCTGCCAGTTGGAGATACATCTCTGGCATGTTCATACGACATTTAAACGTTGTTGGTTCACAAAATGGGAGAGTAGCATCGACAGCGGAGGGGGCGAAAAGAGTATTGACACGGAGATGTCACGCACTAATGTGAGAGAATTTCACCGCACGATACGTGCATCCTCAAATTCTACCGACCAATGCAAAGCAGCCTTGTGCATGTGCTGAGCCTTCCATATTGCGATTTGCGCCTTTTCCTAAGTTTTGGTGTGCGGCCGGAGAACGCTGGAAATCGCCGCCAGCGGCAATTTCTAGCGGAATCGAAAGATGCTGGACAACTTCCAATTCCATTCCGCTGGGATCCGTTGGGATCTGCTGTACACGCTCGCGGTTTTTTTCCCGCATTCTCCACCATTCACCTAGCCTCAATACAAATACAGGAGCGTGCGCTTCAGCCATTTCTTTCCCACCATCTATTTCTTCTCTTCCCACCCACTTCCCCAACCTCTCTCCATCCCCTCTTTTGGGAATTGGTTGGTGACACCCCAACTGTTCCAAGGTCCTAGAAACAATCACCGATGGACCCGGCTGATGACCATGGCGAAGTTCTCCCTCAACAAATTTTGCAACTGCTGTTGGCGCTCGGCATGTTTATCTGCAAGTATGCAACATTGCCATACCTCAAACGCGCCTACCTCACCCACTCCCTACAAGGCAGTGATTTCGTGGAGAATCACTTATCGCGAGAAGCAAGAGCGCTGCGCGTCCACGACATTTTGGGCCCCAACCCATGGCGATTTGGTCAACTGGTACAAGTGCTAGAGGGAGCTAGACTTCAGCCCATAAGGCATGTCAGCATCAATTATGTAGCCATGTTCCTTTACCAGATGAATGGTGAGAAGGGTCATAGACGCTTGACGGAGACTTTCCAGCACTCAAAGGAGACCTTAAGTAGGGACTTCGACAGAGTGATGCGACGGGTTATAAACATTCCACCGACTGTCATTCTCCGGTCCCCTGGTGATGGTGTGCCTTGAAGAATTCCTAAGAACCCGCGATTCATGCCGTGGTTTGGGAATCGTGTACGAGTTATCGACGGCGCTCACATTCCAGCCCGGATCCCTGAGTAACTTCAAGGATCGTATTGGAACAGGAAGGGGCAAAAACCCAAAACGTGATCATCGTAGTCAACTTCGATGAGACGATTGGATGGGTGTATGCGGGGTGGGAAGGGAGTGCACATGATGCACGTGTGTATAGGCACACATGTGGAAAGAGGTTTGAAATACCTCCATAAAATATCTTCATTGCCAACGCAGGATTTCCTCTTTCCGTACAACTCCTCCCTCCATATCGCGGCACGCGTTATCATAGTTGGGAGGACCCCATGAATGGCGACACAAACATTCCGGAATCTCCTCAGGAGCTATTCAACATACGCCACTCCTCTCTTTGGATGACAATCAAGTGAGTCATCGATCAATTGAAGCAGAAATTCAAGATTCTTGCCGACATGGAGGAACACTATCTTGACGCACAGGCGGACAGTATCATTCCATCCTACGTCTTCCACAACATATTCATCCTTGCACGTGCAGAAGAGGGTGGATAGATGGACAACTTCTGATTGAACATGGATGTAGTTCTGGAGTGGCCTCCCCGAGGTGTTGACATTAAGGCTGCACACCGGTACGGAACCGCGATTGAGATAATGGAACTGGAACCCCAATTCTGGTTCCAGCTCAAAATCGGAACCGCGGTTATGGAATCAGAACCGCGGTTCCTCTTGGACCCGCGGTTCTGATCACAGTTCCATAGAAGTTCCCCTTGTAAGCAAGGATTACAAAGTACAATTGGCTCCCACCATCATGTTTCTTTGTCGAAATGACAAGAAAGAAGTCCTTCAACACTCCTCATTTGTATGCGAGTACATGATTGGAGTGCTCACATGGCCTCCAAGGGTGCCACATCAGCAAACAAAGCCCACAAAATCCCCCCTCTCCACTCATCATCCCCTCCATAGACCTGGGTTCAAGAACCGCGGTTCCTTGACGGTTCCAGGATCTTGGAACGGGAACCACAATTCCGGTTCCAAAACCGGAATTGCATTTCCGGAACTGCGGTTCTTGGAACCTTTGTGCACCCTTAGTTGACATGGCAAATGATGATGATGATCCTGCCAATGCTCGAGCTTTTCGGGATGGGTTAGCTAGGCAGATGTATCTTGCATATGTGACTTAGCGTGAGGCTCGTGGTGTGTGATTCATTCCCATGTGACCGAGTACAAAGCATTGTAGCGTCTATCTTTTTCAACATCATGTTGTGTTACCCTTTACCTTCCAGTTGCATTCATTTACATGCCATGAAGTACAATGTACCAACTTTTCTGATTCACAGATGAAAAGCGTTATGCCATCTGACGTGTGTAACATTCATGATGTGGGTACATATGCAACATGTACCTGGCAAGTTTCACATGCACAAACAATGCTAAGAAAATTTATGTCAACCACCTACGCCTTGCTCAACTAGGCCTTGATGCAAGTCAGAAACCTATAATGAAGGAAACTTTCATTCAAGAAAGGCTTGCAGTCTTCGCCTTGTACGACTATGCCCATCGTATCAATAGCCTTACAATGAACATAAACATAGCAACACACACTAGATGTTACAATTTGAAGATTGTCATGTGGGAATGACGATGCAAAAATGTCAGAATGACAATGTAGGCAGATTAGAATAAGTTGGCAAAGGACGACATCATGGTGATAAGATGGTGTGGTGTGATATGAAGCAACATGATGATGTACCCACCTTTAATGCACCCACATCTCTTGCGTGTTGATGTCAACGCTGCACAACCACTCAGCACTCTGTGGGTCCTTACTGATTAGCTGCATGATTTTTGCCTTCTTGTCTGGGGTCACGTTCAGCCTTGGGATGATCTCGCGGGCCCTCACCATCCAACGCGCATGGTCTGGTCCCATCATACAGTCGAGGCTGCCTTCTAACTTGAGTGTGGCTTGTGCAAGGCTTCGACCAGTACTTAAGCCAGACCGGCCACGACCCAAGACGACACCCATACCCTCTTCAAGGACTTGGCATACCCTAGGGTTGTATCCCACCCCTCCTGCCCTAGAGGCACCCCCATCACCACCACCTGCACACGCCACAAACCTAGCTCCACCACTGGCATGCTGTGCATGTCCAGCCGCATTGCCTCCAGCCGTCGCACTTCCCCCAGCCACCGCAGCACCACCCCTAGCCGCCGTAGCACCACACGCCACTCTTGCCGCCGAACCACTCGCCGTTACTGCATAACCACCAACTGCATCACCACCAACTACATCACCACCAATTGTCGCACCACTAATCGCCGCATCACCAACATATGTTTCCACACCCCCAACATGTGCATCACCACCAACTACGGCCGCACCACCTACAGTTGGCACACCACCTGTAGCCGTCGCACCACCGAATGCCACCGCACCACCCGCCGCTGTTGTCGCACCACCCGCCGCTGTTGCCGCACCACTCGATGCACCACCGACTCCTGTCACACCACTCACCGCACCAGAGGCTGCCGCTACACCACCCGCAATGAGAGGAGCCATAACCTCTGGCATCCAGCTAGCGTGCATGAAGCCTTCTTCGGGGAGGTTTGAGGGCTCCAGTACCAAAAACTCCTCAAGTTACCCCTTCTTGTACGCCTCGTGGTACTGTCACCTCATATCCCTCCATCGTCGTCGTCCACTTCATCAACCTCCTCAATTAAATCTTTGATCATGACCGTGTCGCCTTCCAAACCAAGTAACTTCTTCGGCAGAATGTTCCCCACCACCCATGGTTCATGAACGACAAGTTGTATTGCCTCGGCATTTCGTAAAAAGACGGGCTTGTCCCATTGAGCAGCTCTTTCCACTCCACCTCTTGCGTTACGTGCCTTACCATCGACCGCCATGACTTGCGGCCACACCGCATAACACTCCTCAACCCACACAATTCTTTTCTCTGAATATCCGGGCTGTCAATTTGCGTCTACGGTTCGAAAGCCGGCCCAACACTCCTAAGTGAGGATTGGCGTACCTTCCCTCCAACCCGCCCCACTGAGGTTCTTAGCTTGACACATCTTTCAATAGCCTCCCTTGATGCTGACTACACGATTCTTGACTTGCTGTACGTTGTACGTGAACGAGGGCTTCTTGATTGCCTCTCGTGAAACCCTCAACTTCTCGTTAAAATTGAGCATTATGGAGGCCCATTCTGCGGGATACCACCTTGGATCTGAGCGCGTCTTTGTCGGCAACTCGGCAAGGTCGTCTGGAAGCACGTAAGTGTCCAGCGGCAAGCTCCATGCCCACTCCTTAATCTCTCATTCACCCGGCCCACATCCCTCCTTCTCTTGACTGTAGTTCGACTTAACAAGCGATGAGGGTCCAGCCCCGGTGTTGTAAAGCTCCTCAAGTGGCCCCTTAGCCTTTGCTGGCCGTTGCCTCGGCTTGTAAAGGCACTTCCTAACCTTAATTTGGGAATGTGGGGATGGGGAAAGGCGACCACTAGCCCCGGAAGCCACAAGACTTCCTTGACCATTGCTTGCTTGATGGGACTAAGCAACTAAGATGGCCGCTTGTGCTGAGGCAATGGCACGAGGAACAAAAAATGGTTTTCTACCTCGTGTCGATGTTGCCTCTGGTGACGCCATGTGATGAGGTTAGGGTTAGGGTTTGGCTACTGTTTCTGGGGATGCATCTAGCGAACGAGAATGGCAAGCGTTTGCCGGTGTTGCCTTCTGTCGAGTGGGAAATGGGCAATTCGGCCCTATCCAACGCTAGTCTAGCGAGCGAGTGAGAAGTTGCTAGACGTGCGTTGGTGGAGAGCGATTTTGCTTAGGCTAGTGGGCTGATGCACCATGAAATGTCCTTGTCGCCTGTCTCATTTTTCAGCCACATGGGCATGAAAAACGAGACAGGCATGGCACTTGTTTTGATGTCTGGGCTACAAAAAAATGCGCATGCCAAACTCCGCGCTCGTTTCTGGATTTAAGAAAATATATTGTGACACGTGCATCCAGGTTCCAGCGTTGGCCTCCACCAACCGGCCGCAAGCTGGAAAATCGTCGCTAGCGGCATTTTTCAGCGTTTACTTGCCGCACCCCTATTGTTGCATGAGTGACGAACGAATCTTTTCATGTACAATTTTGTGTATTGCGCCTTTTCTTGCTGTCAACGACGGCACGGTAGAAGTGCAAAAAATGATGGATATTTTGTCTGAACATAAGGCAGCATTGAATATCCATCGTCATGAGAAATCGACGTACTCCATGTATCCTTTAGCTGGTGGTGGGCGGTGAACAGGTCGAAGTTGTGGGGCAAACTGCCATTTCAAGAAGAGCGACATAACCAACATCTGTGTACAACTTGTGGTGTATACCACAACTTGCTTGAACGTCCTAGACATATCACTTCCCCCCCTTTTGTTGCTATGTCTATCTTGGTGATCTCTAGACTTGACGCCACTCACATGCAGGCAAGCAACAATGGTCGACGGCGACTTTCATGGTCTTGAATTCATCTCGCACGTCCCTATGTGAACACAAGATTTTTCTCGGTGGCCAGTTCTCAAGGGCCACTTTTCCAACAACGTCACTTCTTATCTTTGTCAGCATAGTTTTGTAAAGCTCGTTCATCTAGTTTTGCTGTTACTTCTTTCGGTTTGTTGTTCGGCCACCCAAGTGACCCGCACTATTGCTAAGATCTGTCCAAACGTTATTTGGTAGGTAGTAGATGTTTCCATGGACTTTCCCATAGGCCAGCTGCTGCATAGTTTACGTTGGGCACATCGAGGGTGGAGGCTAAGTCCCTATCTCTCTCTCTCTCTCTCTCTCTCTCTCTCTCTCTCTCTCTCTCTATCT